>APFE031484293.1:56484-69545 GCA_000404065.3 Pinus taeda | reverse complement strand
CAACGTTGTGACTTAAAGGGGAGCCAAGGGGGCCAAAGGACCACGCAGAGATGGGGCCCACGCAGACACTTGGAGGAATTGCGCGGATGGGAAAAGGAACACGTGGCAAGAGGAGATTACGTTGGAGGGGGTGAGCCTTGGGATTGAGAGAGGCCAATGCTATAAAGGAGAGAGGAGCCTTCTCATTTTGGCATTGAGTTATGAGCATTTGAGCTAGTCACTTCGACTTGGAGCACGCTGGCTGTTTAGCCTGTCTGCAACACTGTTTAGTGCACTGAGTGTCTCTGTTCGGAGATCTCACCCTTAGCCCTAGGGGACTTCGAGTGCCTACTCAGGCAAGGTAGTTTCAGCAGTCTCTCTGCAGTAGTTTTGGTCTTTGGCATTGAGGTGGAGCTGAGCATTGTAGGATTGCGCAGACTTGAGAGAGAGGGACGCAGTTCTTTTGGGGCAGTTCCAGATTGGGGGTTTGTGGAGGAGTTGAGCTGGGAGATTGAGCAATAGATCAGCGCTTGCATATTGGAGGAGTTTGGCAGAATTTCAGGACATATTTTGGAGGATTCTACTCAGTGGCAGCGCAGAGCCTTGAGGGATTGCATGATTCCCCAAGGGGGTGATTTTTGGGGGTCGGTTATTTCAAAAAAGCTTTATGGGTTTTTCTGGGTTTTCTGAGTAGAGGCTGATTCCAGAGTTTCAAAATTTTTTGAGGAGGGGAACAACCCCAAATCCTCATTTGATTTCCAGTAGTAGCAGTAGCATGACAGTTTCTCGACAGCATCCACGCAGTTTAGAGAGAGGCCATTCCTTTGCTATTCTGAGTGTCTTTCTTCACTTGCCTGGTGCAAGTCAAGGTGCCATCTTTTTGATCACCTCCTGTACTCATTCCATTACTAAGTATAATAAAATGGCGTAGCATTTCTCTCTTCATTTCTCGAGTCTCTGCTTATATTTCATGCTTACATTATTATATGTTGCACCACTGTTATTGTTATCATTTTGAGCTTCCCGGTTATTATATCATTTGTGCGTATTTGGTTGGAGTTTACTGGGGTTTTGGGGAATATCTCTGAAACGAGATATTACATTCCAATTAGGGTTCCTTCAGATATTGTTACTCTCCTCATGTTCCATATGAGGATATTATGTTGATTTCATCGAGTTTGTTCCATGCTTTGCTGCATTCTTATATAGAAGAAGATCCTTTCTCTTTTGATCATGCTTTGAGTAGTGATCCATATTACCTGCAACCATATGACATGACTTTATAATATTGAATACAAGCATACATACCTCATTTACCTTCTAGGTCATCTAGGCTTCTTTCAACAACTTCCTTGATTGACAAGAGCTTCAATTCTTTGATCTGCTTTATGTCATCATAACATCATCCCATGAACTTCGCAAGTTGGAGTAAATGAAAACACCTGCTTTCTTTCTAGATTGGAGAATCCTTTTGATGAATATTTCATTATAGGATCTTGAGGATTTTGCATATCCTTATTCAACAGATGGTTTCCTTTTTACGGATGTATGATGAGACTTGTTCTGGACGACTTCTTCTTCTTTTCCCATAAGTATAACTTGAGATTTTGATGAGGTTTCCAAGAGCTATATCCTTCATAATTGACTGTAGTAGATTTTGTACCAGACATCCTTCATGCTTCCTACGGTGGTGTATTGAGCTCTTGCTTCTAATGCTTCTACCATGATGTAATCTTCTAATATGATACATCTTATCTTACTTGCATGCTTCCTACTCTACTATTTATAGACCTGAAAAGTACTTAGTGGAGGGGATTCTCTTAGTCATAGTATAGGTCTCTTATATCCTCCTGCTTTTGTTTCTTCTTTTCATGTTCTTCAACTTCTTCGGTAATATGAGCCTCTTCCTTATTTCTCTTGTTGTTGCCCTTCTTGAACTTTGGACAATTTCTCTTATAGTACCCATATTCTTGACACCCATAGCACTGAATCTTTGATATGTCCTTCCGTTTCCTTTGAGGACCAAACTTTCCAAATTTTCCTTTTTTCTTTGCCAAAGCAACATATGTTTGGTTTTGTTTGTTTGATCCCACATCTATCTTTGCCTTTAATTTGGTTTCTTTAATTTTGCAGAGACCATAGATCATGGAATGTAGTGGCCTCTTTCTTCCCATAAATGCTTGAAGTGAAGTTGCCCCATTCCTCTAGTAGTGCATTTAACACTATTGTGGTCATCTCTTTGTTAGACATCATTTCGCATAGATCTTGAAATTGATCTCTTATTTCAGAAATCCTCATGAAGTATGAGGTTATTCTTTCTTCCTTAGAGATCTTCAATTTGTAGAGCTCTTGCCTTAGAGAGATTACCTTTGCTGCGGTACTTACGGAAAACAAATCTACCAATTTGTCATATATTTCTTTTGAAGTGTTTAGTTTTGATACATATGGTATGGGGGAGTCCTTGATGGATTCTATGAGAATCCTTTGAGCTCTCACTTCCCCTTTCATGTATTTAGCAAATGATGGAGCATCTTCTTTTGCAGGCTTAGTGATACTGCCCTTGATGCGCTCCATGACTTCATTTTCAATAAGGTTCAGATTTGTTCTTTTCTTCCATGCAAGGAAATTTGTGGTCCCAACCAATTTGTTTCTCTCCTTGCAAAAAGACATTTTAATAGGTTCAGATGAAGTCATAGATATACATACTTGAGTAGATGTTGCCTTCTCCACTTGCTGCCTCCTTTGCTTTGATAGTGATATAGATAGTAGATGACTAGATCTTGATAGATTAGATCTTCAAGAGTAGTCCTTGATCCCTTTGAGAGAGATCACCAAGATGATGAATTGCTTTTAATGGAGTTGTACAAGATTAGTACCTTGCTTCAATGATGAGAGGGTACTTGCCTTGCAAATCCTTTTGAAGATGATGATGATGTTTTTCGATCTAGCCTTCTTGATTTTGGAGCTTGCATTAGAGATGCTTTTCCTCCCCGAGTGAATATCTCGGTAATGCTTCTAGGGTTTAGATCTGCTTCCTTGATAATGATTCCATGACCTTTTGTTGAAGTAGGTTTCTTCGATCTAGGGTTTTGGTATAATATAGATCTTGAACTTGCGCTTGGTATTCTTCAACTTGTTATAAAGATCTCTTCAACTTGATGAGGGGAACTTAATGAGGGGACCCAAGACTCTTGTTGGTGTAGACTTCTTGATGCTTTGATTTGATTGGTGATCCCAAGACTTTCTCCTTCTTTGTAGATCTCGATTTCGCTTTTAATGTCTTCCTTGAAACTCGATCCTTGTGTGTCTCTTGATAAGATGCCCCTTCTTTTCCTTGTCACCTTACCTCTGATACCATGTTGAGAAATCTAGGGCATCAATGAACAAGTGATTTCTCTACTTTGATAATTGCTTGTGAGTGCATTTACTTCTTTAATTAAGATCTTCTTCTTGCTTATGTTATTATAGTGTTCTTTTCATCAAGACAATTACCAATGCATGTACAATAAAAGAGACAAGAGACATAGTATGTAGGCTGTTAGCCAGAGCCAAAACCTCCCACTCCTTGGGAGGAAAACCCAAACAAATTCTTCTTATAGAAAGCTTCTCTTGACGAATACCAAGACCTTGATCAAGACCCTTGACATTAGAGCCCTTCCAAGACCAAGACACAATGCCTCCTCTTCACCCTTGACCCAATACTGCTCTTCTTTGTGCTTCCGGATGATGCTGCTCCTCTTCTCTATCTTTTCGGCCTACTTCAGAATTCCGACTTTCTTTTGTAGATTTGCAACTTGCTCCTTTAGGACAGCAACCCTAGATTAGCCTCTAAACCCTTGTTTAACCTTCCCTTTAGAGAGAGAGCTCTTCCTTGTATTTGGCCTTCCTTCTGCGAAAGTCTTCCTCACTTACATCACTGCAATTCACTCAATGTAGCACCCTTGTACTGCTGCATCTTCAGCCTCCTATTGCAGATTGCAGACCCGCAATTCTTCGCATGTGTGGGAGGAGGAATATCACAAAACAGTCCCAAAACAATGACCCTACAAGTTCGCTCTTCTTCCTTGTTTCTTCACTGGTATATGTGCTCCTCAATGTGACTTTCGCACTTTAGAATCACAGAGAACCCTTGACCGAAATTCTGTCTCCAAATGGCAGTCGAGCTGGGTATATATACTAGTCTGTTCCTACGTTGGGGTTGACATGAACTTGTGAATAGGTGTGTCTTCCAATTGTTGAGCCGACTTGAGTTTTCCATCTTCTTTTGAGGCCCGACTTCAAGAGGAGAGGCATGTGCTTGTCTTGGAGGGCTAATATACTTTTTTTAATGACTCGAATACATTTTACATATGACAAAGAAAGGCTTTACAAATATGATATTGACTCTTTGACTCTTTTTGACTAAATGGCAAATCGTAAAGCTCTCAATGGGAGCTATCTACAAAAATAAAATTCTTGCTCATGAAACCCATGAAGCAAGCATCATAAAAATAAAAATAAAACTTTTATTTTTTTTCTCTTTCATCATTTTACAAAAATTACATTTACATGTCTTTATGAAGATCGAACCTAGTTACATTCTTCAACAACAAAGGTGGCTATGTTGGCTACGTGGGGCCTGACCCAGGTTGAACAGTGAGTTTAGCCAAGCAAATCCCGGTACTACTGGCCCTTTTGGCAACAGTTCACGGAGCGCGGATTGAGGTCTCATCCGAAGTAGTATAGAAGGGTGCTGGAACTAGGTTTCTGCACCCTAGGGATGTCTTGATGAGGGTTTTGGAGGTTCGCGATCCCAACCTGCGCGCTGCGCTGCCCGTGCAGCTTTCTATCATTTGCAACCCGTGCGCACCTTCCGATCCGATCTTTACTGTGCTATTATATTAGTTCTTAACTTAGTGTGTGCGGGACCAATGTTCTTATTATTCATTCGACTTTCAGATTAGTGCGCGTATTCGAAAACAATATAAATGCATAAAGATAACCAGAACATAGAAATACAGATCTACAAATAGACACACAATATTCTGAATCAATCTTATCTTTATTAATAGTCAAGTTCAGTTACAGACCCGACTCCGCCCTGCGCACTCAGCTATAGGGGTCCGCGCACTCAGCTACGGACTCTACTAGGCCTCTGCGCACTCAACTGCAGAGCCTCTACCTACTACTACGACCCAATACACTTCAGATTCACTTCTATCTTCTAACCATGCTTTCGCATCTATCTATTACTTGTCAAAAACTAAGACTATCTTTACACTTAGAGTCTCGCTCTATCTATACAATCCCATGGTCTGCGGACCATGGGTAGGCCGACACACTTTACATTAAATTACATTATCTTAGGGCGGACAACCCTAGACTCTTGCACTCTGTGCACGTACTTCGCGGAGTCTTTACATTACATTGACCAAAACCCGAGCTTCAAGCCCCAAAAACATGCTATGGGGGGATCTGTTGCCCAACAAGTCCCCAACATAGTCATTGTGACTCGTCCCGAGTCACTCTGTTGGTGTGGTGATCTTTGTGCGAAGTCCATCCAACTGTGCCTGTGCGGCGTGAAGGTCCGTAGCGTACCATTCTGTCGTCGGCTGGATCTGCTCCATTTCTGCTTCTGAATCATTTGCGTCTGACTTGATTTTCTACTTTGATGTGGGCTTCTAGTACCTGTGTTTATCAATGTTCCACCAAGACTCTGGTGCGGGGAGACGCGGGTGCGGGGAGACGCAGAGGCGGGACGTGTGGGAGTACCCTCAATTTTTGGGGAAATTTCAGGGGTGCAGGGAGACATCGAGGTGTGTATATATATATATATATATATATATAAATATAATTCAAGTTCATATTCATTGTTCATTGTTCAATAATGAAAGCATAAAAATATTAAATAGACAATTGAATCATTGATCCATCCTCATCATTCATTTTGATACATACATCATTCATATGACATACTCAAGTCTCATTGTTGAATTATTCATACATACCATGAGATTCGATAAAAATAAATAAAAATCAATAGTGAAATATTCAAATACATTGATCCATATCATTCATCATTCAATGATTCATCATTCTACATTCTACATTGATTTAAAAATTAAATTTATCATTCATCATTCTAGAATCTAAATTGAAAGAAAAACATACTAGTATAGTTTCAAAGTTTGAACCTAGGTTTTAGACTTTTAGTTATTTAATATTTTTTTGTTTTATTTAGTTTTAATTTTAAACTCTTTTAATTGTTTTGATTTTTGATTTTTGATTTTTGATTTTTGATTTTTTAATTTTTAATTTGGGTCTTATTAGACAAATTTAAAGGGGGACGCCTAGAAGCACCCTTTTTGGGGAGTCTAGACTCCCACACTGAAGGGGGACATCCAGATGCACCCTTTTTGGGGATTCTAGACTCCCACATTGAAGGGGGACGCTTAGACGCACCCTTTTTGGGGAGTCTAGACTCCCACACTGGGGAAACGCACCCACTTGCGTCTCCCCGGGATTCCCCAAAAACGGTGTGTGGGGAAACACAACCCCAAGAGACTCCCCGTCCCGGGTGTGAGGGGTGCATGCACCCAACCCTGGGGGACGCGTCCCCGTGGAACACTGGTGTTTATAGTCCTGCACCTTTGTCCGACTTCTCGGGTCGCAAAGACTGTGCTTTGGTCGGTTAGTCAGACAGCCGGCACGCCCATGTAGGGCTTCAGGCGACTGCCATTTACTCTTATTGGGAAGGGTTCTCCATTCAGTTTGACTAGTTGGACTGCACCTCTGTTTGTGACCTTTTTTACCACATATGGTCCCAACCAATGCATTCTGAATTTTCTAGGAAATTTTTCGAACTTGTTGTCATACAACAACACTAAATCGTTTACTTTGAATGTGCGCAACTTGATATGGCGATCATGCCAGGTTTTCTTGCGCCGTTTTTGTACCTGCTGATGGAATCCTGCCAGAAACCGTTCTTCCTTGAGTTCTTCCAATTGCGTGAGCCTCTCTTCCAAGGTTTCGCGGTTTGACATGCCTGTAAGTGCTGCTATTCGCAAACTAGGTATGATGTATTCCGTTGGCATGACTGCTTCTGTGCCATAGACTAACCTAAAATGTGTCTGACCCGTCAATTTTTTGCACGTGATTTTGTATGCCCATAATACGGCAGGTATGCATAGATCCCAGTCGTTTCATTGCGCATTACATGCTTTGGTCAGTGCAATCTCCAGAATTTTGTTGAATGCTTCTACTGTCCCATTAGCTTGCGGATGGTACGGTGTACTTTGCTAATGATACACCTGGAACTCCACGGTGAGTGCGCTGATGGTTTCATTCAGGAAATGCGTTCTGCGATCACTCATTAAGATTTTCAGGCAAGCAAACTGTGTCAACACGTTGTCGAACAAAAATTTTGCAACCGTAGCGGCCGTGCAGTCCTTAACCAGCTGTGCTTTCGCCCATCGAGTCAGGTACTCTGTCGCGGTGATGATGTAGCGTGCTCCTATCTTTCCCTGAGGTTTGATTGGTCCCACAAAGTCGATTGCCCATTTTTCGAACGACTGCAGCGTCATCTGTGGATTGAGTGGCATCTCATCCCTTCGTGATGGTTTCCCAGTCCTTTGACATATGTCCCAGGCCCGACAGTGTGCTTTCGAATCTTGATGCAGGGTTGGCTACCATAGCCCAACGCAAAGAATCTTCTGTGAAGTCGCGCGTCTTGCATAGTGTCCTCCTGCAGCCCCCCCATGTGCCTCCGCGAGGATTTGTCCTCGTTCAAATTCAGGTACATATCTTCGCAATATCTCATCGTTTCCCATTTTGTAGAGGTGCCCCGCGACGACAGAAAAGCCCGCCATGTGCACCACCAATTCCTTCTTTTGCTGGACTGAATATTCCTTTAGCGCAGTCCCAGTGGTTAAAAAATGGATTATATCTTCGAAGTGGCCGTCCGCGACGTGCACTGCAAAGAGCTGTGCATCAGGTAGTTCTTCCAAATTTGTTGGCTTCTCTCCTGTCTCAATTTGTGATAAGTGATCTGGTCCTGCATTTAGGCGTCCTGGCTTTACGATGACCTCAAAGTCATATTCTTGAAACAGTAACAACCATCTGCATATGTGCCCCCCAACATAGGCTTGTTCACCAAGTATTTCAATGCGGAATGATTGGTATACATCTTGAAGTGCCTGCCAAGTAAATAGTGTCGGTTTTTTTGGAGCGCGTACACCATTGCCAACCCTTCGTGCTCAGTAGTAGAGTAGTTCTTTTCGGCTTTGGACAGCCGCCAACTCGCGAACGCGATCGGGTGATCCACACCTTCTTGTGTAAGTACAACTCCCAGCGCAATAAATGACGCATCAACATGTACATGAAATTCTACGTGCCATTTTGGGAAGACTAGGATGGGAGCAGATGCTATTTTCTCCTTGAGAACATCCAAACTTTTCCTACAATCATCATTCCAACAATATGTAGCGTCCTTTTTCAATAGTTTTTCCATGGGCGCTATTATTTGTGCATAGCTCTTGATAAACTTTCTACAGTAACCAGTGTGCCCCAAAGTAGCGTGTAGTTGTTTGACACTTCGCGGCGCTTCCAGATTGAGGATAACAACAATCTTTGTAGGGTCCACCATCAGGCCTTGTTTGTAGATCACATGGCCGAGCAGATTTCCAAAGGGAACGAGGAAGGTGCACTTTTTAAGATTTAGCGCAATTTGGTGTCGTCAGCAAGTATCCAACATCAAATGTTTGCTCACTATATGGTGTTTAACTAACCCAAATACAGTCCAGTCGTCCAGATAGACCTCCAAGAACTTGTGGATGTATTCCTTGAACACGGCCACCACTATGTGCGAAAATATCGCTAGTGTGTTCTTGAGTCCAAAGAGCATAACAGTGTATTGGAAACAACCCCACTCGGTTGCGAAGGTTGTCTTACTCCTATCTTACGGCGCGATCTTGATCTGATGGTACCCTGAGAAGCCATCCGTGAATGAGTAAGCTTCCTGACCGCCAACATTCTCCAATACTTCATCTGTGAATGGCGTCGGGAATGGATCGTGAACACAGGCGTCGTTAAGCTTCCTGAGGTCCACACATATTCTAATTTTGCCCTTTTGTTTTTTCTCCTTTTCTACCATAGGACTAACCCATTCAGATTCTTCCCCTGGTTCAATAATTCCGTCTGCGAGCATTTTGTCTAATTCGTCGCGGACCTTTTCTTTATACCTAGGATTTAAACGGTAAGGTCGTTGCTTGACTGGCTTCGCGTCCGGATTCAGAGTGATCTTCATCATCCCTAAGTCGCCAATGATCCCCTTTAAGTCCATGATTTTGGTCGGGAACAAATCTTGATATTCGTGGAGTAACTCGGTGACCTTATCTACCGTAACATTATCCCAATAGTCCCCAAGCGTCGCGTACTTTGGCTCCGCGTCTATGCCAATGTTTACCTGCTTTGTTTTAGCGGCGCAGTGATGTCAGGATCCTCAATTGATGGTCCTCGAACCTCACAACAGCCTTTAGTTTCTGGAATATTAATATTTCGGGGGTCGTCATCATCCTCCTCTACTTGCACGTTATAACATTCTAGGGCACTGCTTAATGGGGTTGCCCATGTTGGTTGAATTACTTGTAGTGGTTCCTGTGGTATTTTGAAGATGGCAGCTTTTACTGCTTGCAGCGCGTCGTCAACGGTATCCGACCATCGGTCTTCAAATGTGAATGCTAACAAAAATCCCTTGCGCAAGACATCCCATTCGCTCGTACCATGTCGAAGTTCTGTCTCAATATACCAATTCAGGGGTATGACATCCAGGGTATGGTAGAATAAGTGTACCCATTCAGGTTGTGGTTCTTCCCCATAGGCCTTGGTCCATTTCGCGAGGTGCGTGCACGAGTCATCTCGTCCATCGTATTTATCTTCTATCTGTAGTTCCGGTTCCCTAGATCATAGGCGCATCATCCTTCTACATCCGCGCTAGTTCTCAAAATTTCCTTCTTGTGTTCCCCACCAGCGCGCAGGTGTTGCACGCAGTGCCCACTTCAACGCATCGAACCGCTGTTGTTCCGGTACTGAGCTTTCAAACTTGCTCAAGAATTCATCCACCGCTATCAATCCATCATATGTTGGCAGGGCTTGGGCCTGTGTTGTTATGCAACGCAGGGGTCTAATCATCATGTTGCAATTTAGCATTGTCACTTCGTTCAACTGATTGTGCCAGCGCTCATCTTCTTCGTCTGAATCCGAGGTGCAGGAACTTGCGCGCTCCCATGAGATCCTTCCATCTGCAGTCAGATTCACCCAATCCTGATCTCGCGCAATTATCTTGTAAATACAATCCAGCTCATCGTCGCTTTCATCATTGCGCATTGGTTTAGTGTAGCATGCTCCTTTGGCTAGCTCTAGCGGGACTACTATGCGTAGGGACTTTTTCTCGAATATCATCTTCCGCTTCTTCAGGTCGATGACTCCATTCATATCAATGGCCCAGTCTATTCCTAGTAATGCGTGATAAGGATTGCTGTCATCGACAATCTCTATTACCTCAAAGTCCGTTTGTGTACTCACGCCTTAGATATCAATTGTTACCCCTTGCAACCTCCCCATGGGCAAGATCTTCTGTTGGTTTGCCATTCGTAATTGAATAGGGGACCACTGTAACGCGGGCCTGCCCATACGTTCCCATGTCTGCTTCGGTAATACATTCGCATCCGAACTCAGTTCTAGGATTACCTAATCCATTTCATATTCGCCAATCTGCGTCTTCAATCTCATTTCCCTCCCGGTGCACAATGCATGCTTTCCCAGTTTCCGGACTACGCGCGGTTCCTCTGACCCTGTGCACCTGCTGATCAACTCCTGTAGTCCCTTAACTGCCTTATTGTCGCGCAACAATTTCATGCATGTCTCCAAAAAGGTAGTAAGCATAGAAGGATCCATCCCTGGCTTTGGTTGATCCTTACTACCTGAAGTGCAGGCCTCCGCGAAGCTCTTCTTAGCTTCCATGAACGTCTCCTTTGCGCGTTCTAAGTCAAACTCAGGTTCCTTTGTAGGAGCCTTGCAAACCCATGTATCTTCCTCGGGTTGCTTCCCCTTATCTTCCCCTGTGGTCACATCGCTTCTGAGCATCATGTTCACATTTGGGTCTTCTTCGCGCGGTTCAAACCTTATCATTTGAATATTCTAGGTCGGAGGAGGCTGGAGTACCCCTTTCTCGCGCATTTGTGCAATCAACGTAGGACAATCTACCATTTCATATCAAACTCAACACAGTATGAACAAGATATTCTCGTTGGGTTGGTCGGGCGTAGTTCCCTGGTCCTCTGCAATTGTAACAAATTAACTATTCGCGGCCCCTTCTTGGTCCCATCCCTCCTCGTCCTCGACCTTGCCCTTGAAATCCAGCGCGTGCCATCCCCGCAGCTAGGTCGAGGGCTCGTGTTTCTGTCTGCATCCTATAGGTTGGGGTCCGATCCATCATTGACTCGTAGCTGTGACAAGTGTGTAGGTTTTAACCCCGTATAGAAATTACCTGCATACGAATTCTAAATCACAGGAAAAATAAAAATGCGAGAGCATAACACATAAAACACATATACACAGAGATTTCCCACTGGATCTCAAAACCGAGACAACTAGCTTGATTTTTCATTATATTCCTTTCAATGTTACAATACATATTTATACATGCCGAAGCATCCAATACCATGGACCGAAAACCATCGCATCCAAAACTATGGACCGAAAAACCATAGGTAGGTTCGCCCAACCTAATATAGGGTCCAAATTTTTTTTTTTCGGGGAACATAGAAATACAGATCTACAAATAGACACACAATATTCTGAATCAATCTTATCTTTATTAATAGTCAAGTTCAGTTACAGACCCGACTCCGCCCTGCGCACTCAGCTATAGGGGTCCGCGCACTCAGCTACGGACTCTACTAGGCCTCTGCGCATTCAACTGCAGAGCCTCTACCTACTACTACGACCCAATACACTTCAGATTCACTTCTATCTTCTAACCATGCTTTCGCATCTATCTATTACTTGTCAAAAACTAAGACTATCTTTACACTTAGAGTCTCGCTCTATCTATACAATCCCATGGTCTGCGGACCATGGGTAGGCCGACACACTTTACATTAAATTACATTATCTTAGGGCGGACAACCCTAGACTCTTGCACTCTGTGCACGTACTTCGCGGAGTCTTTACATTACATTGACCAAAACCCGAGCTTCAAGCCCCAAAAACATGCTATGGGGGGATCTGTTGCCCAACAAGTCCCCAACATAGTCATTGTGACTCGTCCCGAGTCACTCTGTTGGTGTGGTGATCTTTGTGCGAAGTCCATCCAACTGTGCCTGTGCGGCGTGAAGGTCCGTAGCGTACCATTCTGTCGTCGGCTGGATCTGCTCCATTTCTGCTTCTGAATCATTTGCGTCTGACTTGATTTTCTACTTTGATGTGGGCTTCTAGTACCTGTGTTTATCAATGTTCCACCAAGACTCTGGTGCGGGGAGACGCGGGTGCGGGGAGACGCAGAGGCGGGACGTGTGGGAGTACCCTCAATTTTTGGGGAAATTTCAGGGGTGCAGGGAGACATCGAGGTGTGTATATAATATATATATATATATATATATAAATATAATTCAAGTTCATATTCATTGTTCATTGTTCAATAATGAAAGCATAAAAATATTAAATAGACAATTGAATCATTGATCCATCCTCATCATTCATTTTGATACATACATCATTCATATGACATACTCAAGTCTCATTGTTGAATTATTCATACATACCATGAGATTCGATAAAAATAAATAAAAATCAATAGTGAAATATTCAAATACATTGATCCATATCATTCATCATTCAATGATTCATCATTCTACATTCTACATTGATTTAAAAATTAAATTTATCATTCATCATTCTAGAATCTAAATTGAAAGAAAAACATACTAGTATAGTTTCAAAGTTTGAACCTAGGTTTTAGACTTTTAGTTATTTAATATTTTTTTGTTTTATTTAGTTTTAATTTTAAACTCTTTTAATTGTTTTGATTTTTGATTTTTGATTTT
>APFE031484293.1:19465-56464 GCA_000404065.3 Pinus taeda | reverse complement strand
CTCTGCCCCCCCTCTAACCCCCCGGTTCACTACGTAGGTTAGTCGTGGAAAGAATATAACACAACCCAACAAAGTGCGCTCGTCGTGGCCTACTGACCTGCAGAAATTACAAAACAGCTGCTGTGGAGTTTGTGTATACTTCTGCAACAAATGACAATTATCCGTCGTGTGTTTTCCTCCTATCTGGCAGATCGCACACCATAACATGGGTGTCGCACTTGGCCCTGCCTGTGCCTTCGGTCTCAACGGCATTGGCCCCTCTCCTGCCTGGTAGTTTGCGAATACTAGACAGTGGTCCTTGTCATGGCCCTGGCCTTTGCATTTTACGCACCATACTTCCTCACGTGCCTTTGGCCGTGGTGCCCTATCCTGCTTTAAACTCTGCATTTTTAGGCAGAGATTCTGTAGTTGTGCATGGATTTGTTGAACTCCCAACCTAGGATCTTGTATCGGGGTCTCATGCAGCCTCATCGCCATTTCCAATGCTTCGGCTTGGGTTGAAAGCTTCTGTTGTGACAACGTTGTCTGTAGGTGCTGTGTCAGAGATGCCACAAACCATATGCGGTGCTGCGCATCTGTTAGCGTCATATTAGCCTCGCGGATCGTACTCTTCAGCGGTCGATCCAGATCCCAGGGGTCCCGCTTGGAAGCATCACGACTCTTTAAACTCGATGATCGACTGTGTCTCTGATTTTGGCCGGCTAAATTTTCGGTTCAACGCATTCTAGGTCTCTGCTATCCTTGCATTTGGGTGGTCATTAGAGTGCTTGGTATGCCATGTCAATGCGCAATCCTGCAGCGCACTCACCAATGTGGCCTTCTTAATGTTGTCGTCCGTAACCCCTTGCGTTTCCCACACTGCTCTTACGATGAACCAGAACTGGTCCGGATCTTTATTCCCTACTCCTCTAAATATGGGTAGCTTGATCACACTCGCCATGCTGAACTGTGGGGTTGGTGGAGGTGGAGTGGGTGGAGATGGAGGTGAAGGAGGTGAAGCGGGTGGTGGCGTGGGTGGAGGTGGTAACTGCGGAATGCGCTGCTTTATCAAACTGACCGCACTTCTCAATGAGACTCGACCAAGCTCTTCCTCGCTCTCTCGCGAAGGTGAAATTAAGGGGCTGTTTCTTAATTCCCCGCTACCTTTGTATATCTTTCCGCTCCGCGTCGTTCCAAACATTAATGTATTCGCCTAACCCACTTTTCACATACATCATCTTAATCTAGGTATTCAAAGGTTTAATGTACTTACCTCGTGGTCCCTTGAGAAAACGTCATTTTGCTTCACTGTAGCTGACGGTCGTGTCTATTGCAAACTCAGCGATAAATCCCCCTATTATCTGGTCGAGCCAATGGTCCACAGCTCACGCGATCTTGTCTTCTGATGCCTCTAGTTTGCGCACTAATTCCAGAGTCCACACTATCGGTTGGTCGAGCTTACACCTTCCCTGGCTTTTGGCTAACCTCGTGATCCCCTCATACAGTTCAGAAGGAAATGATGCAAAGAAGATCTCGTGGATTTCCGTATACACGTAGCGATCCAGCCACCTCTTCTCGGATACCTGCAGGGTTCTATTTTCCTGTGTCGTGAACTCGTGAATCTTCTTGTCCAAACACTCTTCAATTTCCTTCTTTGTTGGGTTCCAGTGGCATGACATCGACATCCCTTAGGCAGATCCCGGTCCCGACAACGGAACCATTTGTTGGCTAGGTGGGGCTTGACCTAGGTTCAGCAGTGAGTTTAGCCAAGCAAATCCCGGTACTACTGGCCCTTTTGGCAACAGTCCGCAGAGTGCGGATTGAGGTCTCACCCGAAGTAGTATGGGAGGGTGCTGGAACCAGGTTTTCGCACCCTCGGGATTTTGACGAGGGTTCTGGAGGTTCGCGATCCCAACTTGCGTGCTGCGCCGCCCGGCACAACTTTTTATCCTTCGCAACCCATAAGCACCTTCTGATCCGATCTTTACTGTGCTATTATATTAGTGCTTAATCTAGTTTGTGCGAGCCTAATGTTCTTATTACTCATTCGACTTTCAGATAAGCACGCGTATTCGAAAACAATATAAATGCATAAAGATAACCAGAACATAGAAATATAGATCTACAAACAGACGCACAATATTCTGAATCAATCTTATCTTTATTAATACTCAAGTTCAGTTACAGACCCGACTTTGCCCTGCGCACTCAGCTGCAGAGTCTATTAGGCCTGTATGCACTCAGTTGCAGAGCCTCTACCTACTACTACGACCCAATACACTTCAGATTCACTTCTATCTTCTAACCATGCTTTCGCATCTATCTATTACTTGTCAAAAAATAAGACTATCTTTACACTTAGAGCTTCGTTCTATTTATACAATCCCATGGTCTGCAGACCATGAGTAGGCTGACACGCTTTACATTAAATTACATTATCTTAGGGCAGACAACCCTAGACTCTCGTGTTTCGCGGAGTCTTTACATTACATTGACCAAAACTCGGGCTTCAAGCCCCAAAAACATGCTATGGGGGGATCTGCTGCCCAACAGGCTGCAACATCTAGGAAAAACAAGATTGGTGATCCCCTTCCATTCTTGAGGAAAAGCAGCGACAAATTTCCATTTGAGAGTTTTGGTTGGGGACAAGCAACAAAAAGAAAGGCAATGGCACTTGGTCTAAGGGTCAAGATTTTTCATAAAGAGAAACAGGAAGAGCTTGATCTCACCATTGCATTCTTTTTCTATCAGAATCTCATATCCTTTAATGTTGCATGCTCACCTTTATTTATTGAGATGTGCTGAGCTCTAACTCAAGGGGCTCCATCAAGGTATGTGCTTCCTGGGTCAGAGAAGCTTAGAACTCAATTGTTGACTAAGGAAAGAAAGAGGTGGACAAAATGCTTGAGCCTATTAAATCAACATGGCCAACATCTAGGGTTAGTATTGTTTTTGATGGATGGACAGATCCAGCATGCCACCCACTCATCAACTTCATGTTGTCTTCCTTGAATGGTCCAATTTTCTTGAAATCAGTGGATGCACTTGGACAATACAAGGATGCACAATATATGGGTGAGTTGTTCATTAAAGTTGTTGAAGATGTAGGTGTTGATTCTTGTGTGCAAATCATTACAGATACTGCACTTGTTTGCATGGTTGTTGGCATGATTGTAGAAGCTAAATATCCACAAGTATTTTGGACACCTTGCATTGTTGATTCCTTGAATTTATCACTTAAATCTATTGCTTCCGATGTGCTTTGGAGTATTATTGATGATGCACAACATATCTGCAACTTTGTACAAAATCATACAAATGCCTTCACAATCTACAAGGAGTACACCAATCTATCATTGTTGAAGATTGCAGATACACGACTTGCCTCTTCATTCATCATGTTGAAGAGCTTGAGGGAGGTCAAGACCGCTCTTGGAGCCATGGTTATTTCAGAGTTTTGGTCTTTTTGCGGAAGACAGAGCAAGCAGCCTCAAAAAGCGGGAAGGGCACAATGTTAGATGATGCTTGGTGGGAGAGGGTAGATCTACCTATTAAGATCATGGACCCTATCATTGCTTTGCTACGATTTGCAGATACAGACCAACCCATCCTAGGAGAGGTTTACGAAGGATGGGATTCCATGATTGAGTCTGTGAGGCCCATTATTTTATAGAGTGAGTGCCTCGAGTTTGAGACATCATCAGAGGCCTTCTTCACCACCATACAGGATATTCTTGTTAGCAGATGGGACAAGAATTGAACACCTTTGCATCGTTTATCTTACTCATTGAACCCGAAATACTACAACCATGAGTGGCTGAATGGTGGACCTTCCCACAGATTCCCTCCTCACATGGATGGTGAAATTTCACAAGGGAGGAAGGATGTATTGAGGTGGATTTTTCAAGAAAGAGCATCCCTTGATGAAGTGGAGGATGCATTTGTAGAGTTTTCCACTGGTACTAGTCGATTTGCAGGATATGATGTGATTAGAGACAAGGGGCTAGAAGCCCTATTCTCGGTGGGCAACTTTTGGGGCAACAAACCCTCCTCTACAGCAGTTAGCCATAAGGCTCATCTCTCAGGTGACTTCATCCTCTTGTTGCGAGAGGAATTGGAGCACATATGGGAATTTGTATAGTGTGAAGAAGAGCAGGCTTGAGCAGTCCAGGGCAAAGACAATGGTGTATGTGCACATCAACCTTTGTCTTATTTACAGACAGAGAGATGATTGGTTAAAGGGAAAGACAAAGATGTAGGATGTCTTTCTTGATGATACAGGTTTGCTGGATCTTAATGAGCCAATGCTAGAGCCTTTCAATTTTGATGATGGTGATATTGTTGATGGGTCATCCTCCACACTAGCAGATGCAAAGATAACATTGGATACAGAGGAGGAGGATGCAGCAGAGGAGAGCAATGGTGACCATGATGATGACAGTGATGCTAATTTTGATGATGATGATTGATGACTCATGAACTACCTACTGCCTTGAGGCTTGTAGTTGTTTTCTATTTGCTATTTCTATTTGCCATTGGCATTGCTACTACCTATGTAACACATTTTGATTTTGATGACTTAATGAGAAAACTGCAGTTTCTTGTCTTACTCCTATTGGATCATTGATGAATCTGTCACACTTGTATTTGAATTTTGTATGCATAATGTTACTTTGTAAAACTTACAAATTTGAAATTTACAATGCAGAATCTAGATCTATGTTTGAATTTGTATCATGAATGAGAATTTGTGTAAGAAATATCTAATTTTTAATATATATATATATATATATATATAATGTGTCTTGTTCCGGGGGGTCAATGTCCCTATGTCAGACACTCGAATCTTCGTGTCCTGCATGTCATGTGTCCCTGTGTCAGGTGACTTAGGTCAGCACAAATCTCCAGAAAATTTCGACCTTCCTTGTTCACTGTGCTAGAGGGGTCAAACCTTGACTTCTGGACCATGTAGGACCTCCAAAAAATAGAATTTTCATTACTTGTGCAAATTAATTATCTGTTTGGCCCAAAAAATTCAATTTGCTAGGAATTTTTTTTTCTCTGTCCAAACGAATTTCTAGACTGGGTCCTTCTGCCTTGGAAATGAGGGATTTTATCTTTGACTTGAATTTTTCCTTTGAATATAGCCTCGAATGGTTTTTTTGATGAACTTGGAGGGTAATTAATTTTCCCTTCGTTTTATTTTTTGGATAATTTCTAGCTAATTTAATTTTATTTTTGCCAGAAATTAAAATTAAAAAGGCTCAAGAGGGGATTACTTATTGTTCCACCCTCTAAATGTATTTAAAAAATATTTTGGTAATGGTGTTCTGATTATGAGGAACCATTCACCAAAAATATTTCTAAACACACTTTTACATCAAAATAATATTTCAACCCTTAGAAGGGGAAATACACAGACGTAGACCACTTGATACTCAACCAAATTCTGTGACAAGACACATGATCTAGTATGAAAAGTACAAACTCGATTAACACTAGGATTCACCGAAGACCTTATCAATGAGCTCCACCCTAGCTTTGGGGGTATATTTGGGAGAAAAACTCTGCCAATTATCTGTGTTTACAAACACACATAATTTTGGGATGTTAAAAACCTCCCTAGAGTGAAACCCTTTGAGAAGAATCAGAGTCTTACCTAGGTGTTGTTACATGGCTTAGTAGTCATACTAGAATCATTTTTACAATAAAGTTACTAAATTTGGGATTACAATGATTGCATTGACTGAAATTTTTTGTCTGCTGCTTTATACCCTGCTTCTTGGACTGTTGGCATGTACATGGCCAACAGGTCCCTCTGTCTTGCGACCTCCACAGAGCTCGGATCTAGCCTCAAACTACCTCAAAAATTAACTCGGATCTTGCCTCAAAAATTAACTCGGATCTGTCAGTCTTAGAGCAATTCAGATCTGCCTCAAAATCAGTATCTAAAAGGTCTTATTAGCTCGACTTTATTGCATTAGGAGAACCAAATTTTAGGTCAAGATTGGCCCTAGATCAGGCCTGGAAGCTCAACGAAACACCACCACAGAAAGCTAAATCAAATGAGCTAAAGAACTTAAGATTTTAGGCCTTCGTCAACAGATCTTCAATGTAGCTCGAGCCTTAGACTTCTCTTAATTAGATGTTCCTCAGATCACCATAATTTACATGCCAAATTAATGCCACGAGAGGGATATAAATACACATTTGAAGGGGGCCCTATACTGAGGACGACCTGGACAGAATAAAGTTTTTTATTTGAAAAACCATGTCTAATTAGGAGCCGACCTGAAGGAATTATGGGTGACTTGGAGCAGGAGGCTTACGCCACTCCAAAAATATTTTTTTGTCTTCCATTAAGCTCCTTTCAAAGCAGTCTTGGACACATGGACTTATGACAATTTGAATTACAATTTTTGACCTCCTTCTAGGGCAGGAATGAAGTATTAAGGCCACAACTTTGTGAGGCAAAAGCTGGTGCTAAACCCATCCATATGGGGCTTCAAACTTAAAATCAATATCTCTCCAACCAGGAGGATCCACAAGATGTGCCACCTATCAAAAGAAATGACATTAACAGGGTTACCAATCTAGGAGATCCTTGTATCCAAATTCACTGATTTGTGCACGCAAATCACCAAATAAATGCTGGCCCATTGACTCTTTGATATCAACAAAATTATTTCCAACAACAACCACATGTTTGACCTCTACCTCAAAGTGCCCCCATGGCTTTAAGGTTATGCCCTGATGGGAATTGTCCTTTTCTTAATGGTGAAAAGCTCCTTGCTTTCCACCATGGAATCCAGATTCCAACCCCTTTGGGTTTTGTCTGCTCTAGTATCTGATGTAGTCAATATTGCAAGTTTATTCTGGCTTGAATGCCTTATACATGTTATCTTTAATCTTTTTATTTTTATTTTTTGTGTGACTAGTGGAATTGGCAACTTGGGTGGTTTCGTACTTGTGTGACATGAGGTCAATTGCATCTGTCACCACTATACCCACTAGTTGCACTATGACTGCCCCTAACGTGGACACATGTTAATTGGGGGATTGAACCAATGACCTCATAATTTTTTACGTAACACTTTACATGCTTTGCCAAGTAGGCTACCCTCTGGAGCTATGCTATGTGTAATTTTAAGTTTATGTCTTCAATCCTATTGCTAGGTTGGGTTAGTTTGCATTTTATTTATGCCTTAATTATTTAGGAGGGTTCCATGACTCTCTTTCTGCATCAATGACTGCTTGGTATTGTGCAAACTTGCTCATGGCACAAGATGGGTTGTTGTATTACTAGACATAAAATTTCAATCAACTTTCTTCAGAAGATATATGTTCCCACAAAGGCCAGGACGATTCACCATGAGACAAAGATGGAAATCCTGAATTCAACTTTTTAAGAAGATTTAATGTAAGGTCTGTAGTAAGAAGTATTCAATTGCAAACTGCAGTCTTCTGTGCAGGGTGAGGCTTTTAGAGCAGTAAGAGAGGAACCCCAATGTTTTAAACTGGAAACTGGAATCTTGCCACTATAGCTCTCCTGTGCATGAAAGGGCAGCATTTTGAAAACAAATTTTAGGGAACAAAAGATCTGGATGATATGAACATTAGATGCTGCTTCTTCACAGAACATGGATTTCCTTACATCACAATTTAGGAGTTAGCTTTACAATTTTACATCAAGTTGCATTCCAAGTTTACTATTTTTACTTCATGGCAGGAATAGCTGTAAATTTGCAATTTAAAAATGTAATTATAACTACATGCATGCCAAAGTGTAGATTTCCTTATCGCTGGGCTGCTCAACTTGTGATCAAAGCATGGTTGTAATTTAATTCTCTATTGAATGCAAAATCAGAAATTCAACATAATGGCTCAATCTTTATCTATGCAACCTGAGAAGAAGCTTATGACAATTGACATTACTTCGGATACTGTCTGCCCATGGTGCTTTATCGGCAAAAGGCACCTGAACAAGGCTATGGATGCATCAAAGGATCTCTACAACTTTCAGGTAGTCTAGTAATTTTTTTTCGACTTTAATGTCTATTTTTTGTGTCTATCCTAGTCGAGGCATTGACGATATCCCTGTTTTCATTAGAGGAAAATGGCATAACTTTATGAGCTTTATTCCAGGTCAGATGGCATCCATTTTTGCTTAACCCTTCTGCACCAAAAGAAGGGATAGAAAAGACTGTTTATTTCAAGCAGAAGTTTGGCGATGAGAATGTAGAACCCATTATCTCTCGTGTTGGCAAGGTTAATGGCATGCTGTTCCTTAATAACTGGTTTTTTTTTAGTTTTCCTCATTTAGGATGATAACTAAGTTCATGGGGCTCTGTTCTTAGACATCATTTATATTTCACTGTTCCAGGCATGCCAGAGTGTTGGAATTGATTTTAAAAGTGGGGGTCTGACGTAAGCTGCTGCTTCTTACTCTTATAGATTTGAATTTGCAATGCATGCTTATGTTGAGTTTTTAATAAGTCATCCCATTAGCAACATACAATGGAATCACGGACAAAAGACTAATGGGTAAGCATCTTTACTAATTGGATCAATAATTTTCCTGCAGGGGGAACACATTGGACAGCCATAGATTGATAACATTTGCAGGTCAGCAGGGCCTGGAAAAGCAGAATGCCCTTGTGGAAGAGTTGTTTCTGAATTATTTCACACAACAGAAGTATATAGGTGATCGGTAAGCTTTAATCTTAAATGTACCCTGAACTGTGATTGCATTTACCGTTGAAAGTCCTAGTTAGTGATATATAGTTTATTTAACAGCGTTTATGTTTTTATCACAGTCCTCCAGGGGCATGATGTCACATTTGTTTCCTTCTATGCTTGTTATTGCCTCTGAAGTTATTTTTTAATTCTTGTTAGGGAAAATCTTTAGCAACAAACACATGGTTCATCCAAACTTCCAAAGTCATATGACTCGGTCTTGGCAACAAATTGATAAGAAAAAGAGCAGGAGGAAACTTACCACTTGGCAGAAATGTATCAAGAACATGGAAAAAGCCAGAAGACTAAAGAACATATAAAGCATTCACAATTTATTGAAAAATTAGAGAAGGTTCCATTAAATGACAAATCTATTATTTTAAACATCAAAATAAGCATGCCTATGTAAATAGGCAAATGAAAGTGGGATGACAATGATGATAGCCATCCACTGAGACCGGCTTTTGTTTATCGGACCCTAAACTTAAATTGATTGGTTTGATTTATCAAGATGCTTTTATGATTAACTTAGAAATGAAATCTCTGAGCTCCTTTTCATTTTTATTAGTTAACAAACTATGGAGTTGGTTTTACTTACAAATGTTTTGAAAATTAGTTCAATGTCTTCATAGGCTGGGAAGTCCAAGAGAAGGTGTTTTTCGTCCTCCACACTATTTGTCTCATATTTTACATATTCTTTCATGCCAAAGCATTTTAGATCTTCTCTTGCACCCTATCTTGCTATGAAGCTCATGGGGATTTGTTTTTATCTTTGCAACATTTATTTCTTTCTTGAGCTGGCAACAAAGGTTTCTTTCTTGAGCTGGCAACAAAGGAAGATAATTTTTATCACTTGGGCTTAATGATTTCTTTATAGCAATTCAACTTTTTTTCTCAATCTACATTAGATTTTGAAACTTAATTATGATATTTCTTTCACTAGTATTTATATCATAGAGGATGTCCTCTTCCACTATCCCCTAGTGGTTTAAATTTAGTATAGACTTTACATCTGACAAGTGTTGACTCACATATTTCTTATTCAAAGTGAGATAATTGGTGAATTTGAATATGTTGCCCTTATATTGTTTTCTATAGATCAAATTCTCAATCTCAGGTTTTAGCTACGAATTGATGATGTTGGCCATTACAAACATGAAAATTTGAAGAGAAAATTTTGATCTCTTTTGAAATAGAAACAGACAAATGAGTGGATATATAAACAAATAATCAAGCTTTAAGCAGCAACTATGAAGACAATATTTTGACGAAAGTCAAAAGTATTTATCAGGAGTGTTGAAAAATGGTTTTGCTCGAATGCTATCGAGTCTCAGATTGTGCTCACACAATTTCCATTTTAACTCCACTTCTCTCAACTTGCTCCCTTTCTTTTCCTCCTTTCCTTGGGAAACCTCCCTGCCTTCTGGTAGGGACATTTGATTTTCCTATTGCACTACTGACTGATACTTTTGGGAATTATGTTGTTGTTATATTTTTTTCAATCATCTAAGGAGTGCTGTATAACTGTTTTTCCACCAATAGTTTCACCAGACAGATCAGATCGACATATTTCTTGAAATTCATTTTGCTACACATGTAATCTCTACAACCGTGTCCAATGATAGAAGGTAACTTGACCTCGTCAAGTTTTTAAACTTGTCTATGTGGCTTTCTTTATAGCCAGAATATCAACAGTTTAGATTCCTGTATATTTATATCAAATTAGGCATACGGTGTACTGTTCCATGTTAGAAAACAGAAATTGATTCAACTGTACTTCATATGTTAACTTGTAAGCTCTCTGAATTTGGATGCTATTGTAGGAAAGTACTTCTGGAAGCTGCTGAGAAAGTGGGTATAACAGGCGCAAAAGAATGGCTTGATGATCCAAATAACGGATTGAAAGAGGTAAACTTTAGATCCGATGATCATATGACAAAGGATTTTGGAGTTATTTCAGCCTTAACATGTGATTCGTTAGCTTTTTATTTAATTGTCGATATCAGCTTGTTCCTAAATATATGCATTCTCTGACTTGAAGTTCTATGGATTTCCTAGATTAATGAAGAGCTTCAGAAATATGCACGTAATGTGACAGGAGTCCCACATTTTCTGGTTTGTGATAAGATTTACTGGTTATTCTGTAGTATATGAAAGATGCTATTCTATAGGTCAAAGAAATATATTGTCGATGTTTTCTAAGTTATTGTTATCCCTTGCAGATTAATGGGCAGTATAAGTTACATGGTGCTCAGCCATCAGAAACATTCTTGAAAGCTTTTCAAGTGGCAGCTACAAATGATAAGGCTAATTAAACATTGAAAGCTTTTCAAGTGGCAGCTACAAATGATAAGGCTAATTAAACATTGTAATTATTGTTTATGCCTTTATTTTCATTATCATTGCATTGTTTCTATCCATGTAGGTGAGGCCTTACCAGTTTCTATGCCCACAAACAGTCATATAGATTTAAAGAGTAGTTTATCTATTCATTTACTTGCTGGGACTCCTTTTCTGATAGCAGGAGAGAGAACTTGCAGTTCATACTCTAGCTACATTGCAAGGCAAATTAGGAAATTCGTATTGTAAGTTTTTAGTTGCTACTCCTGTGTAGAATTACTGTGTGATGGTCCACGGATGCTTCAGGTGGCTACTGCAAATCTATATTGGACATCTATATAGAATAAACTAATAGCTTCTCATATAAATTATTGAATCGAGCCCAATAAGGGAAATGCCATTTTCTCCAGCAACAGTCCTTGTTAGATTGTGCTTTAGGATAGACTGCAACTTCTTATGTGGGAGATTAATCAGGCTTTAGATGGTGACACAAGCTTCAAGATTTTTTGGTAGGATTCACATTTTAATACAGTTAACCTTATATACCCTCGAGCCTCTGTAAGAAATTACAAGATATGAAGAGGATGATATTGGACTGGAGCTGTCATTGTCATATTCATTACAGACAGCATTAGAGAAGGGTTGATATATCTGGACTGCACAGGAATAGTCTGGCGTGGAAACTATTATTCATATTGACCACCAATAGAACCTGATTTACAACAATTTACTATTGTCTTCTACATCGTTCTCTTTTAAAATCATTTTCTCTACTTGCATCTTTTTGAATATTCTAGGTATTTCACAATCATAGTAGCATATTCTTTTCAAAAATATCAACTGACTTGCGTTTATTTATCTAACATGGAATGAAAAAATTCTTCATTTGCTTCATTTATAGTTAAATGCAAAACTGTTAGAGAACATGAAGGGAAATGAGCTGTAAAAGAACATGTGTGGCTTTATTTATGCATATCAATGTATAGAGACAAGGATGTTTTATTTACTTTCTGGATATTGCGAGGCTATGTTTGAGTAATATTACCAGATAAATTAATTGCATTATTTTAATTATCTCATTTTGTTATTGAAAGAGGTATGCATCACATCAGGAGGATGGTAATCTTAGGAGGATATGTCTTAACGAAAAAAAGAGATAGTATGTTAAAGAGTGTTACTGCTTTCAGAGAAGCAAGTATATAAATCTTAAGAGTAAAATTGCCACATTTTTTGTCCTCCTCCATGAATATCCTGTCCCTCAATAGTCTTGATGAAAAAAAGAGATAGTATGTTAAAGAGTGTTATTGCTTTCAGAGGAACAAGCATAAAAATATTAGAGTACAATTGCCCACTTTTTGTCGTCCTCCATGAAAATCTTGTCCCTCAATATTAGGGAACTGGGGAATGTCCATAAAATAAATTCCCTCAGAAAACTCTTTTTGTCGACATCTCTTGCGATCGTCTTGATTCAAGAGACTATGGTCGCTGGAGAACAGGCGTGCTTTTTTTTATTAGCATATTCCCTTGGTGGCATATTGTCTCTGCAGATGCTACTGGACTCTCTGGGGCCCGGTTGCCTTGTGGAATCCACATTTAGTTAACCTTTAGCGTTTCAAAATCTTTGCAGGCATTCTCCAAGGTTTTGTGATCATTGACAATTGACGGTCAACCTGGTAAAACCAAGGTTATGATCTTCAATGGGGTGAAGAAAACGTTAGACCTTCACTTTTTATTCAGAGGGGAGGAGATTGAGATCACTAGCACGTATACTTACTTGGGGGTACAATTCTCAGGTCCCCACTTCAGTTTGCGACTAGCGCTTCAGCCTCGGATCAACAAAGGATATGGATCCTTAACCCTTCTTGAGAGACAGTGCTTTCGACATCACTTCTAGGACATCTCGTCCAAGATGAGCCTCATGGACACTTTGATCCGTCCCACTATTCTATATGGCTCAGAGATTTGAGGATAGTGTTTACTTGAGTCACACTGGGCTTCAGCTGAGAGAGTCCAGATTCTTCTTCTCCGCAGCATCATTAGGTGCAAATTGATAGTGCTGAAACACATCATCCTTCCAGAGCTTGGAGCTCAGCGCTTTCGGCTTGAGACGGTTTTCAGATTGGTTTCATTCTTGCATCGTGTCTAGGGCTTGACAGACTCGATAAAGAGTAGGGACCGATATCTTTACTTGGCATATTGCTCTTCTGAGACTATTGCTTGTTCTACTCCCTCAGGTTGAAGCAAATGTTGGTTTACAGGGGTTTCAAATCTCTTAGAGTCAGTGGGAATTCAGTTGGATCATCTCCCTCCTTTCTGATATTCCTTAGATGCTCTTGGTCACCTCTTACCTAGTAGACAGGAGCTAAACAAGATCATCATGGAGGACATCTACAAGCAGTTCATTCAAGTCACTTGGGTCAATCCTCTAAGAGGGTTACGCCCAAATATGGCCTTCTATGCTGAGCACTTGTTGGAGTTGAGAGACGGGCTCATTGTTTGACCCCAGTATACGTTTCACCACTAGATGCATGCTCTTCGCATTCCTCTAGGCCAGTTCAGAGTAGGTTCTCATAGACTTCAGGTAGAGACGGACCACCAGGTGGATAGACTAGACAGAATCTGCCAGGTATGTCATTTACAGGTAGTGGAGACTGAGGTGCACTTCATTCTTGGATGCCCTGTCTATTACGAGATCAAAGGAAGGTTTCATTGCTTATTCAGAGATTCTCGCACTC
Organism: Pinus taeda; assembly: GCA_000404065.3. Taxonomy (NCBI): domain Eukaryota; kingdom Viridiplantae; phylum Streptophyta; class Pinopsida; order Pinales; family Pinaceae; genus Pinus; species Pinus taeda. Next base: position 42,674 of record APFE031484293.1, on the reverse strand, counting down.
TCTCCGACTTTTTCAGGTATCCGGATCGGAGATGTTTGGCCATATATATGCAGGAGGCTCTTAGGTTCCGAGCGCATATTCTTCAGCTTCCCATCAAACTAGACCCCACACAGAGGATCACGACATTTTTCAGGGTACTACATTCAGACAGGGGCACCAAGAGATTGATTAATACCAGTACGTATCCAGACTCTAGATCAATGAGGATCCGTGGGACCTCACCCTGCCACATGAGATCTCAGCAACAATTCTGTCTCAAATCTGTTCCTGGGAGATGGACTAGGTCCTTCAGCATTCAGTAGCGTGTGAACCCCCCCAGGAAACGATTTAGTGGACAGTGTGCACTTGCTATCAACTCTTCATCAGGCCTGTTAGCTTTGTTGGTGTTTGGCCCAAAAATGGATCCAAACACTCCCAAAGTCTCCAAAGTTTGCTTAAAATCATGCAAAGATCGAAACAAGTGAGGGAGGAGAGCCCTTGGAAGGGAAAAAATACACTATCGGGAGGCTAAAACACTTCAAAATCATGAAAAAACCATGTATCAGAGGCTTAAACTCAGGAATGCAAAACAACCGTTAGATCTGGCCAATCAAATGGCCCATATCTAAGCGGCAAATCAAAAATCGGTGGTCACAGAGAGTGGCAATCGGCACAAGACATCGCCAATCAGCGATCTCCGATGATCGGATCGACGGCTCGCATCGGCGGTGGTCATAGGAGGCAGTGGGAGTAGAGTCGCGATGAGATCGAGCCGAGCGATATGACGATCACCAATATCTCTATTGGCAGGGAGCATATGCCATGTTATATGAAGGACCCGGGGAGTGAGCGACGTGTGATTGCAATTTATCACATCGCTTTATTGCTATCGGCGGAAACCATGGGCGGGGCCTTTGTAAATACATATGGGCGACTCGATAGCCGGACTCGACGGAATTATATATGATGTTTTATAATATTTGAAGTCCGTGGATTGGCCATTTTTAATGTATTTCATGTATTTTCATTATATAATGAAAATACGAAGGGAGCCTTAGGGTAGTGCGATTGCGATGAAGCCCGGACCCGAAAGAGTCTGGGAAGTAAAATATATATTATTTGAAATCTGCCAAAGCCCATTTTTCAATGTACTTTTGTGTTTTCGTTGTTTAAACGAAATACAAAGGGAACCATAGTACAGGCAAGTGCGACATGTGACAGCGACCTAAGGGCGAACCCGATAGAACAGAAAGCCATGTTTAAGGACTTTTTAAAGTCCAAAATACACAGAGAAGGTGAGATTTATCAGTGATTGCAACGTTTTTTGTGTAGATACATGAAACAGTCAAAGGAAACCTTTAAAGGGATTACAGAGGTCTGAAGACCCATTCCAGTACATGGCAGAGTTCGGGAGGCAGGCTGCCGGAAAACAGAGACTAGAAAGGGAATAAAAGGGGCCACAGAGCAACACAACACGCACAACTCCTTCCCAAACCGACATAGAGACCGAGAAGCAGCACATTGCATCAATAACCTAGCGCAGCTCATTAAACAAACATCATGGAGCATCTCTGGCATGAGACAGCTCCCAGACACCGCATCAAACTACCTGAAGGTGGTTATTCCTCTGTCAGAAGGTGAAAACCTCTGAGCCATGCTTGCCCATAGAGGGAATCAAACAGTTAAGGGACAAATCAGACAAGATTAAGACTCCGAGCCTCTTAAAGCTCAACATCATTGTAAACAGGCTATAAATAGCTGAAAGTAAGATGTAATATAGGTTCAACTTCTGGAGACTAATGAGACTTTGATACTCAAGCTTCTCATCTTCATTCATTTGTAATACAAGCTTCTTTTGTTGTTATATGTTCAATGTTCATTTTCTCTTCTGTTCTAAGCTTGCACTTGAACAGGGTGTTCATGTTTTTTGTGTCTAATGCCAGATAACTGTCATCTTATCTTTGTGTTGATGAATTAGATTTGCAAGCTTCTTTACTGCCTGTAGCTAGCCATTCATATGTGGTCATATATGCATCTGTTGGTACAGTCAGTATTCTCTTTTGCTGCCTGTAGCTAGCCATTCATTTATGTTTATGTATGCATCTGTCAGTATGGTCAGTATTCTCAATCCATTCATTGAATCTACAAATTATTGAGCATTAGTGGTCTAAAGCCTTGTCAGTTGAGGGTGTTCATGCATGTCTTGAGTAAAAACATAGTTGAAATCGATATCTGGCTTGATCCAAACCATCATTTATTCCAATAGTTCAGAGAACAATTTTGAAGATTATATGTTACCAGGGATCTCCGATTTGCAACCTATGAGAGTTTCCTGGAGTGATAACAAGGCCAACAGGCTTTGTTGAGTTTCTTCAGTGTTATTCATTCAACCTCAAATGTTAGGAGAGATGAGTCTGATCCTCAGACCTATTAGCTCTTGGATCTTCTTTGCTAGGGCTAGATGTTGATTTACTTCATAGATTGTATATTTTATAGGAGACTGTTTGGTTCTCCCGCTTTGTATATACATCAATGTACTCAATAGTCCCTTTGACCTACTTTGTGGTCATTAGTTGGACATAAATATAATTATCTTATCTCCTCACAGGATTCATATGGGGATTGAAGGATTGTATTCATATATTAAACATTTATGCCCCATATGATTCAATGTGGATTATTAAAAATCAGGTCCCTTATCTTGGCGGGAGACTTAAATCTCACCATCTCTAGTGACGAGATATGGGGTCCTTGGGGTAGATTGGACCCAATCGATCATTATTTCCAGAATTTGTTCGACAAAAATCTCCTCGTTGACATCTCTCCATCCCCTATTGCCTCGACATGGTAGAATGGTAAGTTTGGTTTGAATAGCATTGCAAAGAGGCTTGATCGTTTCCTGGCTCACGAAAATCTGGTGGAAAGGCTTGGGAATTTAAAATCTTGGGTTTCCACTACCTGGCTGTCGGACCACTCTCTAATAATATTAAATTTAACCACACGTGGCTTGCAAAACAAGACTTTATACAAATAATCCGACAGACATGGGCCTCTATGACGATCTCTGAGGGTTGTTGATGGATGGGTTTGGTGGGCAAAAAGTTGCAGGATTTGAAGCGGGTGGTCTGTTGCTCGGAACAAAATAAGAAGCAGAAAATATGAGAAGAATTATAGATGATAGAGAGGGAAATGACCTTGTCTTCTCAGGTTTTTTATCCGAAGAAAATCAAGCCTCGCTTAGGGGTCTTGAAGCCCGAAAAAGACACATCTTATGCCTATAGGAGGAATCACGGAGATTAAAAATCCGTGCAACCTAGATAGCGGCCGATGATAAAAATACAAAGTTCTTTCACAAATTTGCCACAAGGCAGCGATAAGACAACACCATTTGGGAACTGATGGTTGATGGTAGGGGAAAAATCTCCAGTTTATTGGATCTACATATGGAAGCTGTGAGATACTTCGAGGGTCTTTTCCATGAAAGGAAAGGAGTTGATGTTGGAAAACAAATTGATTTTATTCAATCATACCCACGAATGTTCTGAGAGGAGGATGACAATGTGTTGGGTGTTCGATTTCGATGGCTGAAATTGAAACAATGCTAAAGTCATTTGCCAGGGATGATGTCATGGGCCAGATGGATGCAATGTGGAAATTTTATTCACTTTTTGGACATTATGAGACATGATTTGTTGATGATGGCTGAAGAATCTCGGACTGAGCGATATATTTCGGGTTTGTTAAACTCTACCTTTATAGCTCTCATTCCAAAGACCTCAAATGCATCCACTTTTCTGGATTTTTTGGATTTTCGGCCAATTTCTCTTTGTTACATCAGTGATAAGATGATTTTGAAAGTCATAGCCTCCCGTATCAAGGACAAGCTATCTTTGCATATTTCTCATGAACAATTTAGCATCCTAAAGAATTTGGCTTCCTAAAGAATAGGCAGATTGAACAGTTAGATTTAGGACGTTGTGGCAATAGCGCAAGAATTTATACATTTCATGAAAACTCGAAAACAGGAGGCAATCATTCTAAAGTTGGATTTACACAAAGCCTATGATTGTGTCGACTGCCCTTTCCTTTGGACGATCTTGCATAAAATTGGTCTTTTTGTCAGGTGGTGGAATGGATTATGGGGTGCGTCACATCGGTTAATTATGTTGTGTTGATTAATGGGGTCCCCTTGCCTTTTTTTTGGGATTCTCGTGGATTACGTCAAGGATGCTCCTTGGCCCTATTATTATTTCTTTTGGCTATTGATGGTCTGAGCAGGGAGATTGTTGAGGCCAGGCAACTGGGACTCCTTTCTAACATTAAGGTCACTAGGAGGACTGTTGTCTCTCACATACTATTTGTTGATGATGTTGAAATTAGTGGCAAGTAAGGTCTTCTATGACTTGTGCCTTAGTCACGAAGACCATAAATAGGCCTTCTTTAGCATGCACAAGTTCCTATAAGTTAGGATGAGTTTCTAAAAGTTAGGATGAGTTCCTGAAGCAATTTAACTCATGCAAATAGTTGGAGGCTCAATTGTTTATTTCCTAGTGTGAGTTAGAAGTCTCAATGGTTATTTGTGGCTAGGGTGAGTTACATGATCAGTTAGACTTAGTGAACTAGTATGTGTCTTCTGTGTTGATGTAATTGTTAAGTGGTGGTGTTCAGATTGGATAGATTTGGTGGGAAACTTGATTGCAGGTTGGAGGGTTGTTAGAAGTTTCATTATTTGAGCCCTGTTATCGCTCAAACTAGCAGGGGTCCAAGCAGGAGATCCTATAGAGAAACTACTAGTTCAAGTGTCGACAATGGAGCAATAGACCACTGTCACCTTAGCTAAAGCTCCCTCCTCTTTACAGACCTTCACCAATGGGAGGAGTCCCAATATGAGAGGAGTCACTAGGATAGGTGGATCAATGATAGGGTGAAGAGTGATTCTTAAAGCCTATTCACAAGAGGCTCATATAATGGGCTTACTTGCTATAGAAGCAAGATGGATGGCTCTCTTAAAAGGGTTGAGAGGAATACCTAGGTCTAGAGTTGAGCGGTATTTCTTGATAAGAAGTGCAGTAAACCCAAGAATCCTATATGAGAAATGGTTTCTATGCAATCCCTGTGAAGTTGGAGTTGCAAGGTTGTGGGACCACAAAGAAGCCTAAGTGGACCCAAACGAGGTCAATGGTGAGCGATGGGGCTTCCAATAGGTGGACTTGACCAAGTAAGGGGGAAGAAAAGGATTAAAGTAAGGTTTGACTGGAAATTTGAGTGCAATGATCCTAATGAAGCCACTAACCCAAGGGGACCTAGGGAGGGGAATGATCTTCAAGCTAGGGCTTGGAATATCTTGAGATTCCATTGTGGGATCGACCTCAAATTTGGAGGAGCTCTCAAGAAGGCCCCAAAGCAGTAGTTGACCAATTTTCGAGGATTTCCAATGGCTAGAAATGATTTTAGATGATGCCCTAGGAGGCCTACTAGGTTAGGGCTTAGAAAAGAGGAGGGGAGGTGAGAAGGATATTCTTTTGTGACCACCTTAGGACTAGACCAATGCCTAGCCAATAGGGAGAACACAGTGTAATGAATTCAATGTTTAGAGATGGTTATACTAGTGTGGAAAAAGTTGCGATAAAATTGAGAAAGTCCGATTTTTTGGGCTAGCCAATTTTATCGGTCAAATTTTTGGCAACTTTTCAAAAACAAAAAAATCGTGATGTTATTGAAAAAGTCAGGATTTTATTGGGGGTCGAACCAAAAAATCGCGAAGCCCGCCCAACTTTCAGATAAGTGAGGAAAAAGGCCGAAAATCACACTCATTTCTCTCTTCTTTTTGCCATTTGTCCCTATGGAGAGAGGAGGTGTTTGCCATTGCCCAAGAGGAGGAGATTTACTAGTTTTGTGGTGTGGATTTGGAGATTTGTCCACTGCTCAATGTGAGAGGGTAAAGGTGCTAATTAGTTGTTTCCATGTATGTATTTTAATTTTTCTTAGTCTTCGTTACACAAATGGTTTCTTAATTTTTTTTTATTAGTTTGTTTTTAGCTTATTTTTGCTTAGAAATTTGAATCAAAACATTGTTTAGAATCTAGATTGAATAAAAACTTCAAAATGTTTACATTGATTACATATTTCAACTTTCAAGAATAAAAAATTCAAACCCTTGTTTAGTGAATTTGAGTGTGTTCAAGTGAGTGAGAAGAGGCATTTAAAATTTAAAATCAATAATTACATTTGTCTTTGCTTCTTATGTCATGGGCAATTTTTATTTTTTTTCAATTTTTATGTGCCCTAGGTTCAAATTCAAGTTCAAAGTTTCAAACTAAATGCTGAGGAATTTGGACCTTATGTGGAAATATGGTGAACCTGATCCTATACCCAAATGTGGTGGGGTCAATAGAATGTATTTGAATTGCAAGTTGTGTGGCAAGCATATGTCAGGGGGTGTCAATAGAGTAAAATTCCATTCAGGGCAAATTCAGGGGCAAAATATAGAACTTTCCCCAAATTGAACTCCAAAAGTCATCTAGTAGGCCATTAAATCATTGATGGATAAATAGGAGGGCAAATACATCAGGGCAACGGTAAAAATCCAACTTGTAGGAGCCTGAAGAGTTGGGGGAAGTGAGAGTGGTTCTTCAACATTACATTCCACACCCACATGTCCCGACCCCACAAATTTTTCATCTTTTTTTATATCTAGAACCATCCCTGGTGCACAACCTGGCATCAAATCGACACTTAAAAAAAAGGAAAAGGAAAAAACTGACAGGTTGGTTAGTAAGTGTCTTCTATGGAGTGATGTTCCTTTCAACATTGCCAAGACCAACCCGTTTTACCAACCTATGTTTGATGTTGTTTAGGGCATCATTGCGCTACTAGATTGGAGGAGTTTAGGGCATCATGGGAACACATTGGATGCACAATCATGTTAGATGGTTGCACTGACCAGAAGGGTAGGACCCTTCTTAACTTCTTTGTTAGTTGTCTTAAGGGGACAATGTTTATGAAATCTGTTGATGCATCTGCACACATTAAATATGCACGTTTATTATGTGAGTTGTTGGACATCTTCATTTAGGAAGTAGGTCCACAAAATGTAGTCCAAGTCATAACGAACAACGCTGCAAATTATGTTGTTGCTGGCAGTTTGCTTATGGAGAGGTACCCTAACTTGTTTTGGACACCTTGTGCTGCTAATTGTATTGACTTGACGTTGGAGGATATAGGTAAGATTCCTCTTGTGAGGTATATTGTTGAATCATCCATGAGCATAACAAAATTTATATATAATCATGCATCCATGCTTAGCTTGATGAGAAGATTCACCAAAAACAGAGTTGGTGCGTCCTACCATTACACGATTTTCCACTACTTTCATATCTCTTCAGTGTTTGTTGAATTCTATGTGGGATGGGAATATCATGTTTCTTTCACAAGATTGGCATGCTTTGTCTATTTGCCACAAACCAGAGGGAGAGGGCATATGTAGACTAGTTTCACATGATCAGAGATTTTGGGCAGGAGTAGAAGAGGTGTGTTCCATTTCAGAACCTTTGGTAAGGTTTCTTCGGTTGGTTGATGGAGACAAGCCCACAATGGGTTACTTGTATGAGGCCATAGATAGGGCCAACGAAGCCATTCATACCTATTATGAAGATAAGGGAAATGAGGGGTTAGAGAAACAACAATTGGTATGGAGAGTGATTAATGAGCAATAGAACAATAGCCTCCATCGCCCCATTCATGCTACAGGTATTTACTTTAACCTCACATTTTCTTACTCCTATGGTTTTAGATTTGATGCTGAGGTGATGAATGGATTCCTCACTTATGTTGAGAGGATGGTGGCATCTAAGCAAAGAACGTGAAGAAATTTCTAAAGAAATAGAGATATATAGGATGTCAGGTGGCACATTTGGTTTACCATGGCTATTAAGAATAGGATGACCAAACTGGCAGGTAAGCTTAAGTTTGTTTTAACTTTCAAATTTCATAATTCAGTGTCTCTTCATAATTTGCTTCAAGTTTAAAATTCCAATGTTTCAATGTTTTAATTTTTTTATGTGTCTTATTTTTCTTTTAACTTGTAGATTCTTGGTGGACAAGCTATTGTGGCAGAGTACCCCATCTCCAAAAGCTTTCCATTCGAGTACTCAACCAAACATGCAGTTCCTCTGGGTGTGAGCATAACCAGAGTGTATTTGACAAAATACACAACAAAAAACACAAGTAAAAAAATTTCGAATTAAATTTTTTAATTCATTTTATTATTTTTAATATTTAAATTTTCGAAGTACTAATTTACAATCTATGACCCTAATACAGATTGGAGTCCCAACGCCTCAATGACACAGTCTACATTTATTGCAATCTTTGATTGTGAGTGACAACTTCAGAAAACTCTTGATGTGGAAGCCATCTTATTCAACAATATTGATAGCACTGTTGCATGGAGGGTTGAGACTGAGAGGACTGTCATGGACTTGATCCCTGATTGGTTAGATGTGGATCCAGAGGCACTAGAGGTAGAGGAGGTAGTAGTTGCAAGGGAGGGAGCACTGGAGGTAGATGAGGAGGAGTAGGGTCAAGAGGCATAGCAGGAGGATGATGTGCCACCATCTAGGATGGGCACCAATAGAGGATAGAGGCCACCTCTGTTTTTTGCTTCTAGAGGATGACAAAGTCCATTTGTAGCCCTAGGGGCAGGGCCTTCTTCCTGTAGAGGAAACGGCAAAGGCATTCCCTATTCTCGTAAAATGGATAGAGGATTTCAGTCACTGATTACTTCATGACATGTAGATGACTCGTGATATACATTTATTATATTTTTTGTTGATATTTTGACCCTTGAGATTTGAGACTAAGTCAGGACTTGATTCACTATTTTGATATGTGATGTAGCACTAGATTTCATATACATATTATACACTAGCTTTCTTTTCATGTTTACATGGAAATACATTTATTTGATTTTGTGGATACTTTAGATGCTAATTAAAAAAATAAAGAATATTTTTGTATTTTTTTTTTTTAAATTTTGCGGAGTTTTTGCCGATTTTTTAAAAAACCCCTTGACTTTAACGGATTTTTCATTTTTTGGACCCTTGCCAATTTATTCCCGAGGTTGACTTTTTCCACATTGGCTTATACCTAATCAAGGAGTCTCCTAGCAACTTCACATGGCCTAGAAGCAACAACTAGATCACTAGGAAAGTTTATACTTCGTGTGGAATCAATTTGCAAGAGTCCCACCCATGTTGGTGTTGCAATTGATGACTTATCAAGGTAATAATGACAATCATATACTTTTGAAACATTTATTCATCATACTTGAGCGTGAAACATGTGGAAATCCCTCACAAAGACAAGTTTCGACAAATTCACATTTCTTAAAGGCAACTACACCAACTTTATGAGCAAAAACATTCATACATTACACAAGTGACAATACATGTAAGGTAAAACATGAAAATGACACTTACAAGTATAGTGAAAATCCTCCAATCATCAATGTGCAAAAATATCAAAGCTCCAAGACAAAAGATAAGTTTTTCCAAATGTTGAAATGCATTAGACTTCCAATTTATCCATCAATAAGGCTAGCGAAATTTTCTAGAAGAAACATTGATCCAAATCCAAGTGATAATGAGAGAAATGAATCATCCTCTCATCTATTTATACAATCCATTAGGGGATTCGAAAGGCATAATTTTCCTAATTTAGTCCCAAATAATAAAATAATGTACAATAATGATATGCCTTGGTGACAATCCCACCAAGATAACTTTGAAATAGAAAGAGAAGTCTCTCAAGAGGGAAAAATAGTAAACATGATGATTTGTTGGGCCATTGAGAAGGCAGTCCAAAGTGTGCCAAGTTGGGAGAATAGGCTCCAAACATAGTGATCAAGGGGTTGACCCCTTGATATCCAAACAAGTCACATGTGGTGTCTCCAAGTTGGTGTGTGGGCACAATGACATACTCATGGGTCTCCAAATGGATCGACAATGCCTGTAAACCATATGTAAGGGCTAGAATGATGACATAAGCCCTTTCTTTGTTTCCTATGGTGAGACACATCCTCATATAGGCCCTGGAACGTCTGCCAAGTGTATTGTACAATTATGAAGCTCACTGGACGTGGTGATCTAGGGGAATCATCCTCATCCAAAAGGTGGAACACGAGAAGTCAATGAATGACACTGGGGATCCATGAAGTGCTCTCTGCAGGGTTAACCAAGGACCTTATTAGGTGGTTTCTACCTCTAAAGGGAATGACATGCCCATGGTACATCCATCAAGTGGTAGGTGGCATGTGATATAATGATGGAATGGAGTGGGGATCAAGGAAAGGCTCAAAGCCACATGTCATGGTACAAGGGTAGCTATAATAGGGGAAACCCACACTTGGGTATATGAGTGTAAGAAGGAGAAATCATGGTACATGAGTTACCTTGACCTATGTTTTTCCACCTTTATTCATATGCCTTTTGCCCTTGATTGATTTATCTTCATAACTGCTTTGGGCTCCATGGGATGAGAGTATGATGTGTAGGATACAACAATATATACCCCTTTTAAGGTGGGGCATTTCATTACCCACTAGGGGTTGGGACAATCATGGGTTCCTCAATGTGGAGGGGGCTCATCTAGGACCCATAGGAACCAGGGTGATGACCATAGATAAGAGGTAGAGCTCATGCTTGGATTTTGCCAACATGCTAAATTTTACGTCTCGATCATCTTTTGCATTTTATGGTACCTTTCTTATCGAGAGTGGCCAAATTATGATTTTTTTTTTTTTAGCTGCATCAACCTTTAGGGCATCATTCTAGGCCTGATCAAAGGTGTGGACAAGGGGAGGGGGAGGCTAACCCCTTGTGGACCCGAATGGGAAAAGTGATAAATGGGGTTGAAATGAGCGGAGGGGAGTGATGTATATGGTGTTGGGAAGTGGGAACACAACCAAAATTGTGATTTCCCGTGTAGTGCTAACCCTAAAGCTAATAGTCAGTAAAGGAGATCTCACAGGACTAGAATACAAGGCTAACCACCAAATTGGGAAGAGGAGACAAGAGTACAGACCTAACCCACTTTTTCTGCTGAATCCCCCCACCAATGCATGCCTAAAAGTGTCCATGATAATTAAACAAAATTACTCAAATACACCAATGAAAAGCCATACCTTCAGAGTTAGGAGGCCGACCTTCAAACATATAATCATAATAGATGGGAAAGGGACCACATGGTTGACTCAGGTGGCAGAGATAGTGGCACATCGAGCTATCTGGTGGCTGCAAGGGGTTGCTGGTTGTCGACTGAGGACCATCTAGGAGAAAATTTTATCCTATGGATACTACCCATAGGTGGTTGGTAACATCTGGCTCCAACTGGGACATGACCTCCCAAAAGAGTGCATGAACGAACTCGAACGAGAGGTCATGAGAACACCAACAATCCTTGGGGACCATAGACCTGTTACCTGCACATATCAACGACCAAGCACATGAGGCAACATGTTTTTGTGGTGTCTCATGATCGCCCATGCTTAGTATTAGGCCATAAAATCATCAAGAAAATAAATTTATGCAATTTTAATCTAAATACATCTCAATATATCATGATAATATCATATGATTTCAATTCTAATAAAAAATGAGTGTGCAATGTGTCCTACCTTAACATGCATATGACATAATGTTAAGTGCTAAGTATAATCATAGATCCAATGCAACCAACATGTCAATTGATTAGTATAAAAACATGTGTGTCTATGATGATTTATGTAACAAATCCAAAAACACAAATGGGAAGAGTAGTATGAGGGAAATCGAGGGCGGGAGGTGGGAAAACAAGAGACCTATATGTCATAGAAAGGAACCCTGGAAGAAGGGAAAGACACCAATCGAGGGGAGTGAATTTGATCCTCTAACTAGAAGATGGAAATGTCAATGACCAAATACATGAACCTTTGATGAAGAACTATCTTAGGCCTATCATCCTCAGGGTGAGGAGTGATGACACATTTAGGATGATATTATCTTGGCTATTGGGAAAATAAGAGGAGGAATCATCATTGTATTTGGGGAAAAACCATGATTATTCAATTCTCATGGGGAAAATCGACTCTTCATCAAAACCAAGGGAATGAACCTCATCACAAATAGCTATTTCTAGGCTAGGGACGCAACAACGGGAGGAATGATCAAACATGAAGAAAAACCCTTTGTCAGTGGCATGGCTAAGGAAGCACCTTCCACAATCCCTTATGCATAAGGGCTATTGGAGTTGCCCTCAATGGTGGGAAGATCTTCTTTAGTCGGATTATCATCATCATGGAACATAAAGAAGAGACCTTTCTAATCATTAGGAAGGGCTTCACAAGGACCAATATTGTTAATCGGAAGCAGTGGAGCATTTTCTTCTTCCATGGGTTCGTTTTTACGGATTTGAGACACCATGGGGCTTGTTACCCACCATCCGTGCATGGCATTGTATCATTTTTTTTTCTCCTAGTTGGTCGTCAACCAGTACTCAACAGCCCCTTATAGCCGCCAGATAGCTCGATTTTCCATTATATCCACCACCTTAGCCTACCATATGGTCCCTCGACCAACTTTTATGATCGTATGTTTGAAGGTGGACCTCCCGACTCCTAAGTTATTGCTTTTCATTCGCATAGTTGGGAAATTTTCCCTACTTATCATGGACACTTTTGGGCATGGATTGGTGGGGGGATTCAATGGAAAGAGTGGGCTAGGTTTGTGTTTTTGTCTTCTATCATTGATTCGATGATTAGCCTTGTATCCTAATCCCTTGAGATCACTTTTACTAGCTATTAGCTTTAGGGTTGGCATTGCATGTAAATATTAAATGTACATTCCAAATTGAATTTTTAAATGATTCAAGAGACAACCATAAAAAGGTAAAACGAAAACTAAAATCCACTTAAATCGTATTGATGTTCATACTAGAAAAAAGACAAAAGGCTAAAGTAGTACATAATTCAAAATGCCCAAGAGCCAAAATATAGCAATAAAAATATAAAGCTTAAGATGATCATAGAGTACGATCTTTAACATCAAGGAGATCCGTATAAGCTTGAGCCTCACTAGGGGCTGGATCAACATCATCATCAGATGCAACAATATCATCTAAAGGCATACCAACCAATCCTTCATTTGGTAAAGGATTGTCATTATCATCATCAATTTGGGTAACATCTTCAACATTCACATCCCATCGTGCAACATGTCCTAAATATCCATATAGCTTCCTTGAACAAAGCTAAAGACTACTATGCACATAAACGAGTTTCTTTGCTCTCTTAGACTTAAGTCTATTCCTCTTAAGAGAGTGTATGAGGCTATAAGTGGACCAATTCCTTTCAGCAGCTGAGGGACTAGCAACCTGAGATAGCAAACCTAAAAAAAGCTTTCGGAGCTCTGGGACTTGGCTCCCATACATTCTCCACAATCCAAGGGGTTTCATCTGAGCATAATGCTTGATGTCCCTCTTTGCATCTTGGGTGAATGCAGGAGGGATTAATGTACCAAAATCAATAAATTTCTCCCGTATCACACTTGCTTTATCAATAATATACATCTTAGTTATAGCACCAAGAAACCCTTGTTTTACCTCTTCATCATCAATAGGAAGATTTCTATTTGGTATTTCCATATACCACTTTGGATAAAGGGCATATGCAACCATGTGAAGGGAGGCATTCAGTTTAATCCATGTTTTCTCGATCAGTGTGTGGATTTCATGGAAAAACTCCAAACAATGGTTTCTTTGGCGAATGATGTGCTTTACCTTGCCCACCATGGTATCAATACATTCATATATTCCTCCAAGAGTAGGAGAATCTAAATCAACATATCTGATCAACTCCATAATTGGAGTTGTGAAAGAGACAACATATCTACAATCAACCCACCAATCCTCATTAAAAAGCTTTTCTTTTATCTTCTTCGCTTGAGGTGACTTAGACTCAGTCCATGCATTCCATTCTGAAGAAACAATAGGGGCTATGCATTCCATTTTAAAGAAATAATAGTGGCTTGTAAAGATGCATAGACCTCAACCATGCGCTCAAGCAAAATAAAGCATGTGGCATATCTTGTTTTTGTAGGTGTTAAAAAATGATTCTTTAAATACATCCTGTAACTTGCCAAGGAAGCATGGTGGTTGTAGATGAATATTTGTACCTCCCTCACATTTGAAATGATTTTTGCAATCCATTGTATTTTACCAATGTATTTTAATAGATTGTTAAGAGCATGTACACAACAAGGAGTCCAAAAGATATGCCTATATCAATTTTGGATCATCAATCCTGCCGCCCTATAAACAAGTGTTGCATCTGTGATGACATGTACCACATTTGAAGGACCAACCTCATCAATTGCATCCTTCAACATTTCAAACATGAAAGTAGCATCTCTAGTTTTTCCACTACGATCAATTGATTTTAAAAAATAAGGCCATGCTGATGATGTGACAATAACATTCAGAAAAGGTCTTTGTTGAATATCTGTCCAACCATTCATGACAATTGAACAACCTGATTGAACCCAAGTTTGTTTGACGTCTTCCATAAGTCCATGCATTCTTGTCACCCCTCTATCTAACAACAAAGTCCTCATTTTGTTGGGGGTGCATATCCTGTCCTTGCAACTATGATATTTCTCACCATTTATTTATAGCATGGCAAATGAGTGGCATTAAATGAAATTCCATTTTCCATAAAAAAATCCTGCTATGACATCATTTGCTTTATCTCTATGCAAGATAATGTACATTTTTTGAATGGATTCATTTACATTAGTTTTCCTAGTATTAGAACCCCCTTAAGTAGGCTCAATTTGGATGTGACTTTATTCGTTCGTACATTCGGATGAATCTTCATGTCTATCTCTCTTATTAGTAGATATTGTGCTACTATCAAATTCATTGTTTCCATTAGCTTTCATGTGAAGCTTAGTCATCTCTATTTTTTGTTCAAGGCTGGAAGTGCAACCCTTCACCCCTAACCTAGGTATGCCCAAAAGATGATGTCATATTCTTGTATAGCTACCCTTAAATACATGATCACACAAAGTATATTGTCATTCCTCACAACCGCCACTATTTTTTTCTTTGTTTTGTGTTATCTTTTTCATGAACTTTAGTAAAGGCTTCTTAGAAATGTTGTTTGATTGATTGTGGGTAGCTATCGTTGTCTCTGCATTTTGTTCCTCAGCTTGTGGGGCTTGTGGAGGTAGTGGGGGTCTCATCCTGCTTTCCCCACATTGACTATCCAACCCTCTATCTATAATATCAATACTGAAAATTTCCATAAAAAAAAGATTAGAAGTAGAACCTTTTAGGGATTTAAAATTGTTAAATACTTAAAAGATTTTAAAAATAAGAAATTGAAAAGATATTAATTAAATTTGTAAAATGTAGAATAAAACAAATTCATATTTTTCTAATATAATAAAATTGAAAGATTTTTTTTTTTTAAACATTTTAAATTATTTAATTAAAACATAAAATAAATAAATAACTAACATTAATTAATTAATTTTAAATTATTAGAATTATAATTTATGATGTTCAGGTTATTTCTAGAATTTATAATTTAATGATGTTCAGGGTTATTGTAACTACTAAAATTTTAAAACTAAAAGATATCAATAAGATATGAAAGGTTGTGGTGTTATGAGTTTTTCTACGAAGCAAAAGAGCAACAAATTTAAAATTTACTTAGACGAAAATATTTAAATAAGTAAACTATAATACTAATTATGAAAAATTTAAAATGATAAATGCAAACTTCAAAGGTAAGGATCCTAGTGTGCCGAGTCTCCCACATATTTCTACCAATAATGCAAGAATCTCATTAAATAATAAATAATAAAAAGCTATATATATATTTTTCAAATAATATGACATTCAACAGAGATGTTTAATTTGCATGTGAACAACGAGAACGAAGGAAATGGTATGCCCAATAAATAATGAATTATTTCAGAACATTAACATTAACAACATTCAAAGACCAGATTTTAACCTTGACAAGAGTGATCATCATGCATATTACTGGTGCTCATGTTGAAGAACATAGTCAATTCAAAGAATTCACGTGTATGTTGGCATTATATTTATACTTCATTAGTAACAATCTCAACGCTATTTCTTGTAAAGGTTCATGGGTTATTGGAAACATCTACTATGTTTGAAACTAGCCTAGAGATGTTAAGGCTTTAAGATCTCACACTAATAAAACAAATAGTATATATCATTAAAAAGAAACAAGCCTTCCAAAATTCCAATACGGTAGAGTATATATATTATATAACCATCAATAATATTATGATAGAAATAATGAAATGTTAAGGAAAAGAACAAAGATCTCACATGAAAGTTATATTAATTTTCACAGGTGGCTTGGGACTGGGTCTCCCTGCTACTCGTTTTTAGCCTTTTAAAGCTTTAAGTTTGCAATTTCATAGTATGAGTATCAATTTTAACGAAATAGACGTCGTTCAATAAGTCAAAGGATGCGAATTTCAGAGCATTTAATGGAATAAAAATTAAAATTTCCAGGGAAAGATCAATATGTAGCAGATTTAAGTCTGTGAATTCACCGATCTTGTGTGAATGCCAGTGAATACTAGATATCAACTTCAGCAAGACATAAATCATTGCCTCTCTTGACCATCGGATTAGTATTACCATAATAAGGATCGATCTAATGGAATCATCGAATAAGTTAACATTTCTAGGGATTTTGTTTTAATAAACTTAAAAACCCTCGCAGGCTATACCAGTGCCGAGCAGTGAAAAAACTAAAAGCAAGACGTATTGCAACAACAATGATGGAATCCCAAATAATTAATAAAAGAATCTGTGCATAAATGACAGGTACCTAGACAATAGAAGCACTTGCAACTGTGATGAAGCTTATCATTGGGTAAATATATGGACCTTAATACACTTCCAAACTTACTAAAATCAACTCTTCTCATAATTCCTTACATGTTTTAATTATATTTTTTTTAATGAGATGAGTAAAAGTAAGATGTTATGTCTAGTGGTGTAATGTGCACTGATTGCAAGTTTTTGGGAGCAAATTATGGCTAATTAAGGTGAAAGAACTCGAATGAGACAAGAAGGAGAGATTATAGGAGATTGATATTCCTCATTAAATCCTCACTCATTCAAAGATCCCTCAATCAAATCACACTAACTCGGAGTTGCAGGCAACCGAGTCATGCGAATCATTGTCAGTCGAGCCAGTGATAGTTAAGAATTAGTTTATCTTAAAATTGAGAGCCAAGCCTCCCTATATTTAAGAAAGTTGTTGGCAACTTTAGTTGTATAAATAAGAAGGCCTAGAACCTCATTAGGATTCAGATTTTTTATGCAAGATAACTAAGCACTTTCGAGTTGAAGGACTGTGACAAAACATTGCTATGTATTTTTTGATATGTTAATGAAGATGAGCATTCCCTTGATCCAGCACTAAGTTGACTCAGAGCCCTGAAGCTCTTGGGTTAGGGCCCAACCCTAGCAACAGAGGTTCTTCTTACTGTACTTGTATGCTTAGGTTATTTCATAGATTACTTGTTGAACTGATTTTGGCATTGTTACATTACAAGTATTGGTGAATTCGATTAGTTAGCTTCCATTTGTGCATAGCTTTAACAATAGAATGAAAGAGATAAAGAAATACCAAAAAGGCTGATAACAGGGGTATTTTGCCTCATTCCTTCCTTTAGGGACCATGGTTTGAGGGAAAACTCTCATTCAACCCAAAAAGACAGAATTTTGTCTTCTTATGAAATTTAGGGTTTTTCCCTATTAATTAGGTTAGCATCTTTCAGTTTTCAAAGATAGATTGCAGTTGTAATTTCTTATATCTTAGGCTTTGTACTATATTTCATGGTGAGTTCACAATTGGCTGCAAGTATTTCCATGCATGAACTAAGCAAATGAATGATGAAATTCTATTTTCTTATGTTATTGGAAACCTTTCTTGTTTTGACATGATTTATGGGTAAATGCCAATAATGATGTGTATATTGAAGGAGTTTCAATAGTGGAGGAAGACCTCATATTAGCAGCCTCAGCATAACCTCACCCATCCATGATCGCCAAAAGCCACAAAGTCCATAATTCGAGTTATCATTTCATAAGGACAACTTGCCATGCTCGCTGAGCAAATCTAACCATCATACAACCTTGGTTTGAGTGATGAGGGAGTCCTAACCACTTCCTTGCCTTATTCCTTCCATCACTCACCTTCCCTAAGCCTTATACCATTGCCCAAATCACTCCTCATGCTTTCAGCCTGTTTTTGTAGGAATACAGGGGATCTTGTAGGTGAATTAGGACATCCTGTAGACATCTTGTAGTGGCTTGTTTTGAGGCCGATTTGTGAGAAATGCATCAAAAAATATAGGAGAAGACCCCTGCTTGCCTCCCAAGACATATGACCCATCACAACCATCTCTCTCCACACCTAACCCACCTGCCATACAATCAAGAAGAATTAGCATTCATGTTTTTACAAAGAGACAAAAAGAAAAAGGTTGTTATGCTTATTCATATGCACAACAGTGAAGTGTTTGATTAGATCATATTGCATGATTAGGTTAGTTAGGGTTTCACATGTGTTAGCTTAGAATTCTTCTGAAGCAAGGTATCTTAACAAATAGCTAGATGAGTAGTGTGTTTTAAGCATATATTTCAGTCTTTCTTTACTGCAGTAGGTAGCATTTCAAATCTCTCAATTAGGGTAAAATTCTCCTGTCTCAATTGGTAATCAAACTTATTCTAAATCAATAGAAGGCTAGTTTGAGAAACCCTAGTGGTCTATTGCCCAGATCAGCAGTGAAAAAAGAGTGGACCCATTGCATCTATTTGTGTATACAACACTGTCACCTCCAAGTTTGTACGGACCCTGGGTTGATTAAGTAAAGTTGGTAGCCCTAGGAGTTGCAACATTTTTGATGCAACACTGGTCCTCATCACTTTTTGGCGCCGTTACTAGGGAGGTGTCTTAGTAGATGTGATTTTTGCTTTCTTTTTTCCATTTCTTATCTCTTTCATTTTGCTATTAGTTTCATTTTTGCAAGATAGTTGTAAGTTGGTTTTCTTTCCTTTCCATTTTGCAAGTGATTTCATTCAGTGGTTAGTTTCAATTCATTTTGTCTTTTCAATTATGTAATTAGTCTTAAAGCTTGAAAAAATAACAAAACAAAAAAAATCACTTCTTTAATGCCTCGTAGGAATAGCACCCACCACTTCAAACAACCAACCCTCCCTCTTCTTCGGTGGTTGCGAATTAGAGGACCCCTTAGGCGAACAACTAGAGATTTTTGAAGAGCCTATATGGGAAGAAGAAGAAGAACCCATTCCAACTAACATAATGGTTGAAAATAGAAATGAAAGGGGAGATAGAGAAAAAATTGAGGGTGCTTTTCCCATCAGAGAAACCAATGGGGATGCCAAGATGAAAAACATAAGGCCCTCTGCTCTTCCTCACTTCCATGGCCTGACCTCAGAAGATCCAGATACTTTATTGTTTGAATTCGCTGTCATATGCAAAACTTATGATTACACCACTAATGATTAGAAGTTGAAATTATTCCCATCCACTCTCAAGAATGCAAGTCTGCGTTGGTTCATGGTTTTACCTAGGGATAGTATCACCACCTGGGCTCAGATGCATTAAGCTTTCAACAATAAGTATAGGGACTACTGTAGGTCCAAAGACACTAAAGAGGAAATTTTTAGAATGACCTTGGTGCATGATGAGTCCTTGGAGGATTATGAGGAAATATTCCAACTTAGCTACAAAAGAGCCAGGGGCACACTTGATCCTGAGTTGCTTAAGCTAGTCCTACTCAGGGGGGTTAGGGAAGATCTCCTTGATACCCTAAACCTGCTATAAGGATGGGACATCTACCAGCTACCCTATGAAGATATCAAGACCGTCTTTAAGAATCATTCCAGGGCAGCAAGGAAAAAGGGTAGGGGTAGTCAAACAGTGGCCATCTCATCCTCTTCCAAGACATCTATAAAAGGTGAAATTGGAAACATGTTGGAAGATTTTAAGAGTGAAATGTTGCAAACCTTTTCCCTACAGATGGAAACTATGCAAATCAAGAGGAAGCAGGAGGAAGCAGAGAAAGCATTAGCCATCTTCTGCCCAAGATGCACAAGGAGGCACCCTAGGAATGAATGTCCATTAAACTTGATAGAAATCTGCTCGGTCTATGAAGAAAACCACTCCACAAACAAGTGCCCTTTTCTACCTGGACTAAAAGATGTGTATCTGGGAATTGAAGGGGTGATTGAACAACTATGCTACATAAATAAAAGGAGGCCTTGTGGGTCTCGACCATACCAGTAGGGCATGCAAGGGTCATCCTATGCATATTACAACCCTAATCAAAACACATCCATTCCCTCTTAGGCCCCCCCTGCTCATCCCTCTTGGTCTACACCTTCTCCCTGGTCTTTTGCACCTCAGTACCATTCCCAACCGACCAACCATCCATTTCAGTCACATACTCCTCCACAACCTCAGTGGAATGCACCACCCGAGGGGTGGAGGCCCCCATACAAAAATGCTCCAGCTTTACTGCCTTCACCTCCTACTCAAGCATAAATTTTACACCTTGCTCCACCTAAACAACCTCAAATTCCTGCCCAACCAAATCTGAACCCGAACAATAGACATGCACTGCAGGTCTACAGTGGAGAGACATCCTACCCTGCTTATGCTGTGGAAATTCAGGAAATCAACTTGAGGTCTGGGAGAGTACTCCAGGATAACCAACCTCCATCTTCACCTAGGGAGGCTGAGGAAGAAAGAGAGGAAATTATGCCTAGAGTGAATCCACCACCCTTTCTTTAAATATTAACTCATCCATTCTAGCCTACCCCAAAAGAGAACGAACTTTCGGGTGAATTGAAAAATCTGTGTCAAAATCCCACTTCTCCAAGACATCAAGGATGTACCTATTTACAACAAACCAATTAAAGAGAAGTGTTTCAAACATCTAGGGAGGCCAAAAAGAGACACCCCTACCATTAATATCATTGGACAATTGTCTGACTTAATGCTGGGGCAGGTAATTTTCCCAAAGTATTTAGACACTGGGAGCCCTGCAGTGGATGTACACATCAATGGAATCATTATCCCACATACCTTGATTGATCTTGGGGCTGCCATTAATGTAATTACTAAGGAGACCATGCTCAAGTTGAATCTCCAGGGTTCATTAAGAAGGACCACGACAATCTTGCAACTTGCAGATTGATCCACAGTTGCCCCTGAGGGAATTGTTGAGGATGTGATGGTCTCCATTGACTCTTGGGAGTACCCTGCAGACTTCCTAGTTCTCCAACCTAAGACCAAATTTAATGGTTATCCTCTCATACTTGGGAGGCCTTGGTTAGCCATTGCCGATGCCTACATCAGCTGCAGGGCTGGAAACATGACTATAAAAAATGGGCATCTATCCAAGCATTTGGTCCTGTACCCTCTTGCTCATCCATATTTAGAACATGATTTATATTTATGGCTAGAAGAGGAGGAAGAAGATGAAGTCTACTCAACCCAATTCTATACCCTAGAAACTTCCATGGGAGGAGGACAACCTGATGAAGATGATTTGATTGAACACATCCTCCAAAATACAACTCCCAACACCTTGTCTCTAGAGGAAGTAGTGAAGGAAACCAAGAAAAACCATCAGATTGATCTATGCTTAGCTGATTCAAACCCTATTCATGTCAAGACAATAGAATTCATCCCTGAAAGAACACTGAAAATCAACCCCTCTTTCTAAACGCCAAGAAGAAGAGTTATGTAACATGCTAGGAGGGCATTTGGATGCCTTTGCTTGGAATTACAAAGGGATGAAGGGAGTGCACCCCTTGGTGTGTAATCACGACATTTATATCAAAGAGGGTTGCAAACCAATTCGACAACCCCAAAGGAGAATGAATCCAACTCTCAAAGATATAGTCAAAGAAGAGTTGCAAAAGCTTCTGGATGCAGGATTCATCTACCCTAACTCAGACAGTGAGTGGGTGTCTCCTTTGGTGCTAGTTCCAAAGAAAAATGGAAAGTGGAGAATTTGTGTTGATTACCGAGAGTTAAGCAAAGCAACAAAGAAGGATCATTTCCCTCTGCCTTTCATTGACCAAGTGTTAGATGGCTTGGCAAGGAAAAAGTTTTTCTCTTTCTTAGATGGGTTCAATGGGTACAATCAAATCCAGATGATCTCAGAGGACCATGATAAAACCACCTTCACCTGTCCTTGGGGTACTTTCTCTTATAGGGTCCGTCCTTTTGGTTTATGCAATACCCCTGCCGCTTTCCAAAGGGTAGTCCTGAGTATCTTTGCTGAGCTAGTCGATGATGCAATAGAAATTTATATGGATGACTTTACACCCTATGGTTGTGATTTCCAGGAGGCTCTCTCTAACCTAGGTAATGTGCTGAACAAATGCATTGAAATGAACTTATCCCTTAGTCCCGAAAAATGTGAGTTCTTGATGTCTGCAGGAATTGTTCTAGGTCACTCAATATCCCAGGAAGGACTGCAGGTAGACCCAAATAAGATAGCCATCATCAAAAGGGTCTCGACTTTGCAAAAACAAAGGGATGTCAAAAGTTTTTTAGGTTTAGCTGGATATTATAGGAGATTTATAAAATATTTCAGCAGGTTAGCTTCTCCTTTATTTGGGTTATTGGCCAAAGACTCAGAATTTTTATGGTCATATAGTTGTCAAGAAGCCTTGGACACCCTAAAGGACAAATTAACTGTTGCACCTATTCTCCGAGGCCCAAATTGGGCTCTTCCTTTTCATATATATGATGATGCCTCTCACAAAGATATAGGAGCAGCTCTAGGCCAGATAGATGACAAGCTACCTTATGCCATTTACTTCATCGGTAAGAATTTATCGAAAGCTGAGCTGAACTACACAGTGACTGAAAAAGAGCTCCTAGCTATTGTGCATTCATTGAATAAATTTAGGCATTACATTACCTGTTACCAAACATTTGTACATACTGACCATACTGCAATTAAATACTTGATAAATAACTCTGATCTAAATGCCCAGATTATTAGATGGTTACTTTTATTGCAACAATTTGATTTAACTATTATTGATAACCCTGATCCACCCACACAAGCTCGACCGGGAGATAGAGAGGATC
>APFE031484293.1:0-18039 GCA_000404065.3 Pinus taeda | reverse complement strand
CTATCCCCTGTTCACTTTGATGACGAAAGGAGAATGTTGTTGCAAATTTTTTATCCAGGTTGAATTTACCTGCAGGGGAGGAAGGAATGGTTGATGATAAATTACGAGATGAACATTTATTTGCCATTTCAGTTCTGTCTCCATGATTTTCTGACATATCAAACTACTTGGTGTTTGCACAGTTTCCACCAAACTTGTCCTCCAAAGAAAAGAACAAGATCATAAGAAAGAGCGCCCCATTCACTTGGATTAGGGGAAATCTCTTCAAGCTGGGTTCGAATCAGATTCTAAGAAGATGTGTCAGGGAGGAAGAAGTCTTAGACATCCTCCTGACCTGTCATGATGGACCTTGTGGAGGTCACTTTACAGCCAAAAGAACAACATTCAAGGTATTTCAAGTTGGTTATTACTGGCCCACTCTTCACCAAGATGTGAAGAGGTGTACCAGTGATTGTGATCAGTGTCAAAGGATGGGGAAACCTACCCCAAGGGATGAGATGCCTCTGCAACCTCAAGTGACTTTCGAGCCATTTGACAAGTGGGGCATGAATTTAATTGGGCCCATTGACCCTCCATCCAAACAGAAGCAGTACATCATTGTGTGCACTGACTACTTAACCAAGTGGGCTAAAGCCAAAGCCATAAAAGCAACAACAAAAGGAAAGGTGGTTAAATTCTTAGGGGAAAATGTGTTCTATAAGTTTGGGTACCCTAGAGAATTGGTCACTGATCAAGATAGTCAATTTACATCTCACATGATTGAGAATTTATTAAGCCAACACAAGATCAAGCACAAAACATCCACTCCTTACCACCCACAGGCTGATGGGAAAGTGGAGGTAACCAATAGAGCACTGGAAGGCATTCTGACCAAGGTAATTAGGAACAAAATAAAGGATTGGACATACATATTAGTTGAGGCCACTTGGGCCTACAATACCACCTGGAAGACCACCACTGGATTTACCCCTTATGAGCTGGTCTATGGGAAGAAAGCCTTGTTGTCCATTGAATTTGAATACAACACCTTAAGGATGGAAGCACAACTGGATCTGGATATCACTAGGGCACAACAAGAAATATTCCTCCACCGGAATGGGTTAGATGGATTTAGGATGCAGGCCCTCCTGCACACAGAGGTGACTCAAGTTCAAAGGAAAATTTGGCACAATAAGAATATAAAAGATAAACCGTTTCAAGAAGGTGATTGGGCTTTGTTGTATGATTCCTGGTACAAGGATTTTAAAGGTAAGTTAAGGACTAGATGGTTAGGGCCTTATGTAATATAAAAATGTCATGATAATGGTGCTGTGCAGATAATAACCATTGATGTAGAGGCTATCCCTTTGCTTTTCAATGGGTATAGATTAAAGATCTACAAAAAGTCCTTGTCAAAGAAATAATTCATCAATAACATCAGAAAGATAGTGATGGTGGTGGAGCAAGTTTCAGCTTCCACCCCACCAAGTCTCTGAAAAGAAGAAGAAGAAAAAAAAGGAACAAAGAAAAGAAAGAAAGGAGACTTAGGTGAAAACCTCCATGAGGCACTTGAGTCTCACTGTTGGGTTGAAAACATCTTGAGGCGACCCAAGGGTCTTTAAAAAGAAAAGAGGAAAAATAAAAAGATCTCTGGGTGAAAACCTCTTTTGAAGCACCCAGGGCAAGCAACTAGGATGAAAACCTCCTTGGAGGCGGACTAGTTGCTTTACAAAAGAAAAAAAGAGAAGAAAAAGAGAAAAGATACAAAAGATG
Organism: Pinus taeda; assembly: GCA_000404065.3. Classification (NCBI taxonomy): domain Eukaryota; kingdom Viridiplantae; phylum Streptophyta; class Pinopsida; order Pinales; family Pinaceae; genus Pinus; species Pinus taeda. The sequence continues at coordinate 16,287 of APFE031484293.1, read as the reverse complement.
GAAATTTTGTTTTGCAGGTCAACAAGAGGAGGATGAGCATAGCATAAGAAGGATAATAGGACCTACAAGAGCCATATTTTAATCCACCCATCTCACATCTTCCACTATTCACCTATAATTCCACTTATAAACCCCTCTAGCTCATCTTACACAAACTATGTGTTTTCTACAGGATTCCCTGTAATCCTAGAGGAGTTTCCTGTAGGAATTACAGTGACTTTGAAAATCACAAGAAAGGTAGTTCGAAAGCAAGGGGATGACACAAGCTTGTGTCTGGATGAAAAACCATTTACTCCGCCACATAATAGCCATTCCTTTCATCACCATATTACCCATGCATCCATCAAAGAAATCAATTCAAAAAAATACAGATTACAAAAAGAAAAATAAGAAAGAAAACAAATAGAAGAGAGAGAGAGAGGAGGGAAAGAGAAACCATAGTCAGAGGCAACATCTCTCATCTACCATTATCTACCACCCTTCTCCAATCATTTCAACATCCCTTATGCTTCAGAGTTGAGGAAAAGTATGAAAGTTTAGGGGAGAGGCAACCACAGGACATTCTGTAGGAAAGCCTGTAGCAGCCTATCTTGCAAAGAAAAACAAATAGTTTGCAACCATCTTTAGAACAGGGGCTCCAAGGATGAAGAAGCTCCTCTAGAGCTCAAAAGCAGTAAGAAGATCACCAACATCACTCTCCAACACCTGCACATTAAAAGAAACAAGCATCAAAAGAGGCAAACATCCATAAAAATATGCAGTAAAAACACAACAAAGAGGCATCACTCTCCAACATGCATCATCAACAAAGCACCTTACCCACAGGTATGTAATATTACTCATGCTCTCTCGTTAGTACGATATGATCAAAACTATAGGATTATGTGAGAGTTGATTTTATAAGAAAAGGTGGCTAGTTAACTTGGCCACCTTCGGCTAGTGGACGAGAAGAAAACAGTTAGACTACTCCACACATGGAAAAAGTCAAATTAAGATAAAAATGGAATAAAGCCAAAAATGGTTAACTTACAGAGGACATGAGAGGGAGATGATTACGAGGTAAGGTGGAATGATGGATTTATAGAACGATCCAAAGGGAGGTGCTCGTACTTAGATAGCCAGCACACCACCCACACGATCATCCATATATGGACATAAAACATTGATTCCCATACAAAGAGAGCAAAAGAAACTTCGAGAATTCATCGAATGAAGAGGTTTCTCTTGGCCTTCGAGAAACAACACCTACAGGAAACAGTTAGCATCTACAGTGTAGGAAACCTACAGGAAGCCTACAGGATATAGAGGAATCAACCTACGGGACTGACAATGGGCACTAAGGGAGGTGAAATCAAGGGTTATCCTCACCAGAATGTAGCTAAGTGAGGTAGGAGCTATACCTTCCATATTTTTCCATTAAAGAAAAAGAAAAAAAGGAAATCCTCAATTTGGGTAGGAAATTGTAGTGCATCTCAGGATAGGAGAATTGTATTTCATACCACTAAAAGTTAACATTCAAAACTCCCTCACATACTAGAATTCTTGAATTGTATCCACAGAAGCCTCTACAATTACCAAGGAGAGATTACATGAGGTTTTAATAAGAGAGAACCCACAAACACAACAAGGATCCACTAGCATCTTCCTGTGGTGGAAATTTTCACAAGGCATTAATGGATGGGGTTCTTTGAGGGGATGAGATGACATGATGATGATGTGGCCAAATAATTTGCCCTCTCACTCATACCCCTCACTAGGACCAATGCCATTATTGTGGTGAAAGGTTTATCAATAGTAATTACCCTTGAAGTTATAAGCATAATAACTACACTCCCTTTAGGGTTACCATGGAGAAAAGAAGACATGGGTAACAACACCCTTGCAAAGAAAAACTTCTTTTTAGAAGGAGAAGAGCCATTGGAAGACAAAAATGGGGTTATAAGGGAGAGAATTACATACCCTTGGAATGAAGTCAGTTACCACCTCATTAAATACATTTCATGTGAAGGGAGATACGGTGTAGTGTATGGATACCACTTCAGACTCCTCCAAGAACTGAGATATGGAGAGAACATACCACCTCAAAATAGATTGAGTATATCCTATTTTCTTCTATAATCAATGATAGACATGAGCATCAAAGTGCAAGAGGGAAAAATCAACAACTAGCCATCATGGGTTGATAAAAATCATCCTTGAAGATTCTCTACAAAACTTAAGACTCCCTATTGCATGGACAACCTTTAGAGACATGCAGGAAGAAGGAGCAATTCAATATATTGAATACGAAAAAAGCCCCATTTCTAGTCAGAAAGGAGAAGAAACAGACGAGGGAAATTAAGAAGAAATAGAGGAGGAGAACGAAGAAGAGACAGAGGAGGAAAATGAAGAAGAGACAAAGGAAGGAACAAAAGAAGAAATAGATGGGTAGAGTGGAAATAAAGGAAGAAGAAGAAGAGGAAGGTGGAGACAAAGAAGAGGATGAGAAAGAGAATGTAAAAGAGGAAACAAGACAGAAGGATGAACAAAGGTTTACAGCTCAAGACAAAGAAGAAGAAGGATCACCAAGGGTATCCCCAGAGCCTACAGAGAAAGAAGCAACAACTTCTCTTACTTCACTAAATACACCTGTCAAATCAAAGGGGAAGAGGCAAAGACAAGCCCCACTGTACTTCAGGACAAGAAAGAGCAGTAGGATTAGATTAGGAAGACCTGAAACCCCCACCAAAACTCCAATTGTCATTGAGGATTCACCACAGCAACAAGAAAAATTAGCCTCTCTAAAAAAATGAAGGAGAAGGACCATCAAAACAATTTTCTCCTCAATCTCTTGTTACCTATGTTAGGAGGCCTGTCACAAGGTCAACCTCATTAAAGGAAAAGGTATCCTACAGGAGACACATATAGACCTATAGGGAGTAGGTGCCATCCTAAAGGAAATTCTGTCAAACTTACAGGAAACACATAAAAGCAACCATGAAGGTGTCACTCAGTAAGAAACAAAGGAAGAAGACCAAGAACTGAGAGAACCTAGTTCACAGCCAAACCTTAACTCCTACTACAGGTTCATTGAAGGAGGTAGGGTAATACCACATAAGTTTTCCATTCCTCTATTCTTTGAACTTGAAAAAGAGAGGGAAAGGACACACAGGTGGATGCAAATTTCAAAATCAAAAGGGGTGGAGGATGTAGGCCACATGGAGGAGTAATTGCAAGAGATGGGAAGAGAACTGAGCAACATAAGGGACAAAGAAGCAATGATGAAATCTCAGCTAGAGGCTACAAACACATGGCTAAGGAGACAAATACAAGAAAGGGAAAGCCAATTGGTAACTATGGCCAATTTGTCCATGGAGGCAATCCAGTGCAGGATGCCAACAAAGTCTTATGCCTTGTATCTTAAGCAATAATGGCTACAATTCCAAATAAAGACACTAGCACAAAGAGGAAATTTTCCCTTCCACGACTATATATAATTCATTGATCTTTGTGATCAAAGCACCTTGGAAGATAGAGAAAAAATATCCGAGTTCTACCTACACAGTTTGGCCTTGACAGATTTAAATGTGTGGGACCCAAATCTCAAGCTAAGGGACTTGCAATTAATGTCCTTAGCATCATGGATGAATCATGAAGAGGTAAGAACCACAAAGATGAAAAAGGTAATGGAAAAAGAGGAGACAAAACCCCTTATGATCAGAGCAAAACAATCTAACCCAATGGCTGTCATCAGCACCCACAACCTCATTGCGAATAAATGATCCCAAGCTTGCACCAAGGTACCTTTCTGTACAAGAGCAGGGAGTCACACACTTTGAAGACTTGTTCAGATTGCTAGGAGATGAAAACATGCAATCTTGCCAAAGGAGATGGAACACCTTGCCTTACAGCCTAAAAATAAGAGAATATCATTTGCTTGACAGAATGAGAGAGGCACTAAATAGAACCCCCATGTATAAGCAGGCTCTACAAAGAATCAAAGTCAATTGGATTGGTTTGAGGCTCAGTCCACCATTGCTTTTGGGAATGTTGGAAGGAAGGAAAGAAAATAAGAAAGAAAGCAGTGGAAGATATAGAGAGGAAGGCAGGATTTTATTCACAGGAAGAAGAGACTACAATAGTAGCATGGGATATCATGGAAGCCACCAGAGCAATGAAGGACATGGATATAGATTAAGTTTCTTAGAGGATGAGCAACACTTTCAGTAGGGGGTGATGATGAGGCTTATCATTGGGTAAATATATGGACCTTAATACACCTCCAAGCTTACTAAAATAACATCTTCTCATAATTCCTTACATTTTTTAATTATATTTTATTTAATGAGATGAGTAAAAGTAAGATGTTATGCCTAGTGGTCTAATGTGCATTGATTGCAAGTTTCTGGGAGAAAATTATGGCAAATTAAGGTGCAGGAACTCGAATGAGACAAGAAGGAGAGATTATAGGAGATGGATCTTCCTCATTAAATCCTCACTCATTTGAAGATCCCTCAATCAAATCAAACTAGCTCGGAGTTGCAGGGAACCGAGTCATGAGGATCATTGGCAACCGAACCAATGATAGTTAAGAACCATTTTATCTTAATATTGGGAGCCAAGTCTCCCTATATTTACGGAAATTGTTGGTAACTTCAGTTGTATAAATAAGAAGGCCTAAAGCCTCATTAGGATTCATATTTTTTATGCAAGATAACTAAGCACTTTCGAGTTGAAGGATTGTGACAAAACACTGTTATGTGTTTTTTGATATGTTAATGTAGATGAGCATTCCCTTGATCAAACAGTGAGTTGACTCAGAGGGCTGAAGCTCTTGGGTTAGGGCCCAACCCTACCAACAAAGGTTCCTCTTACTGTACTTGTATGCTTAGGTTATTTCATAGATTATTTGTTGAATTTATTTTGGCATTGTTACTGTACAAGTGTTGGTGAATTTGATTAGTTTGCTTCCAATTGTGCATAGATTTAACAATAGCTTTAGAGAGATAAAGAAATACCGAAAATGCTGATAACTGGGGGATCTTGCCTCATTCCTCCCTTCAGGGACCATGGTTTGAGGGAAAACTCTCATTCAACCCAAAAATACATAATTCCAGCTTCTTATGAAATTTAGGGTTTTTCTGATAAGCAGGTCAACATCTTTCAATTTTCAAAGATCGATTGCAATTGTCATTTATTATATCTTAGGCTTTGTATTAGATTTCATGGTGTGTTCATAATAGAATGCAAGTATTTCCATGCATGAACTAGGCCAATGAATGATGAAATTATGTTTTCTTATGTTGTTGGAAACCTTTCTTTTTTTGACATGATTTATGGGTAAATTCCAACAATGTTGTGTATATTGCAAGAGTTTCAATAGTGCAAGAAGACCTCATATCAATAGCTTCAGCCTAACTTCACCCATCCATGATTGCCAAAAGCCACTAAATCCATAATCCAAGTTATCATTTCATAAGGACAACTTGCCATGCTTGTTGAGAAAATCCAACCATCACACAACTTTGGTTTGAGTTCTGAGGGAGTCCTAACCACTTCCTTGCCTTATTCCTTCCATCACTCACCTTCCCTAAGCCTTATACCACTGCCCAAATCACTCCTCATGCTTTCGTCTTGTTCCTATAGGAATACAAGGGATCCTCTAGGTGAGTTAGGACATCCTATAGGACGACTTGTAGTGGCCTGTTTTGAGGCTGATTTGTGAGAAATGGATCACGAAAGATAGGAGAAGACTCCTACTTGCCTCCCAAGCCATTTGACCCATCACAACCATCTCTCTCCACACCTAACCCCCTTGCCATACAATCAAGAAGAATTAGCATTCATGTTTTTACAAAGAGACAAAAAGAAAAAAGGTTGTTATGCTTATTCATATGCACAATAGTTAAGTGTTTGATTAGATCAGAAAGCGTGCTTAGGTTAGTTAGGGTTTCACATGCGTTAGCTTAGAATTATTTTAAAGCAAGGTATCTTAACAAATAGCTAGATGAGTGGTGTGTTTTAAGCATCTATTTCAGTATTTCTTTACTGCAGTAAGTAGCATTTCAATTCTCTCAATTAGGGTAAAATTCTCCTGTCTCAATTGGTAATCAAACTTCTTCTAAATCAATAGAAGGTTAGTTTGAGAAACCCTAGTGGTCTATTGCCCAGCTCAACAGTGACAAAATAGTGGACCCATTGCATCTATTTGTGTATACAACACTGTCACCTCCAAGTTTGTACGAACCCCGGGTTGATGAAGTAAAGTTGGTAGCCCTAGGAGTTGCAACATTCTTGCTGCAATAATGGTGCTCATCAAGATGCTAGACCCTCACTATGTCCCTCATCGCATCACTATGTCCCTCACCCACATTGTATCCCTCACCCACATTGAGTCTAAGAAATCAGAATGAAACCACTGGTGTCTAGATGGCTTGGATTACTCTAGATGATTGATTATATAGAAAAAAATACCAGTGGTTTGCCGCCATTTTTCCTGGGTTTTTACTTGGTATTTGTGGAATGTGCGGTACGCATGGCTTGGGAGCTTGTGGGAGCTTTGATCTCTCCTCGATGTATTGGATCTCCCATAGGCTACAAAGCCATGCTCCCTGCAAAAACCATTACTCGAAACACCTATTTCTGAACCATCAAGTTCCCAAAATGCTCCAAAGTACCTAACGAAGCTCCCACCAATTTTGGAATGTTTCGTATTAGCTCCTAAGCTCCTAAGAGCGCCAAAGCTTAGGGCACGTGCTCTCCAATGGTCAGGAGTGCTACCTGTTCAACTTAGCTATTCTTGTTATCATTGTTCTTGCATGGGTTAATGTAATGTGAAATTCCTCTGGGACCTTGAAAAAGTGATTAAATGAATGCATTAAGCTTTGAGGGATTGGGCGAATGTTCCTAGAGGCACCTCTTAGGTTGAAGATTTCAAAACTTTTTCTCCTTTGCAAAAATGAAATATAAATCCCTATTGACCTAGGTGTCACCCTTAGAGAGGCTAGCGAAGATCAATTAGGGTTCCTTAGCTCACAGAAATTCTCAATCTATGTGTATCTTGACTCCATTAGGCCCAAGCAATAAGGCACTGATCCTCGTATTCCTTTTGTGGTCAAATTTACTTCACTATCTTCACTTTTCCAAATTATAGGCCTAACCCTAGAGGGTCACCTAAGAGGCACTAATCCTCGTATTCCTTTCATGGTCAAATTTACCTCTCTATCTTCACTTTTTCAAATTCTAGGCCTAACCCTAGAGGGTCACCTAGGGCATTCAACAAATTTTATTGTAGCCATCCAAACACCTCAATTGTTGGTCCACTACTAGGTTGGGGTTATCTCTAGAGGTTCTCCAGGTTTCAAGCAAATCCAACAGTGGAATCTCGAGATATAACAAGCCCTAGGCACAAGACCAATTCTTGTCCTAGGTTGATTTGGGTTAGTGTCCTCATTGGGATATTTGTATTCAAAATATCAAATAAAATTAGTCCTTTGATCCTATTCCCTACTCTAATTAGGTCAAACCCCTCATTGGTTGATCAACTCCATATCCTTGACTTAGTTTTGAGTCCATTTAGCTCTCTCTGGTCCTGCAACTTTGTAACTCCAATTCCTCAAGGATTACATAGAAGCCTCTTATCCATAAGGATCCTTAGGTCTAGTAATCCCCTTGTTAAGGCATATCCTCCAAACCTAGACTTAAAAATCCTCTTAGCACTTCCTAGAGAGCCCATAACCTTGCTTTTGAAGCAAGCAAGCTATCTAATTGAGCCTCTCTTGTGAATAGGCCTTAGGAATCACTCTCTATACATTCATAGATCCATCCTTCCTAGTGATTCCACCTATACAGGGTCTCATTCCATCGATGAAAGTCTGTAAAGAGTAGGGAGCCTTAGCTGAGATGATAGTGGGCTATTGCTGCATTGTTGCCCGTTGATCTAGTAGTTTCTCTATAAGATCCCCATTCTAGTTTGCATGGTAACATTTTGGCACCATTTCCAGGAAAAAAATATGTGTGCCTTTCTCCCATATGACATTACTGATATATCCTTTTGGCGAATCCATTGGAAGAATGAAGCCCTAGTTCTTCATCAAACTTCAATGTCAATGCTTATAGGGTGAAGCAAGCATCTCTCAAGGCATTTCAAGTTCACCAAGGTGAATCCAAATATAGAATATTATAAAAATTTGCATTGAAATAAATGGATCATTGGAGAGGCCTATTTTATATGTTTCAAGATGATGACCCTTGACCCAATTGATCACGAGGAGTTGATTCCCCTCTTGATGAATCTCTTTGGAGCCATGAAATTGAGGAGCCTTCCAAATGCCCATAAAGGGGTTGTGGTTCTTCCCAAGGTATGATGATTGTAGTCCACCTTGTTCCTTCCACGATAATCAATATGATGTGATTGTGGATGTGTATGATCCTTCTATCTCTTCACGCCATGAAGAGGATATGCCCGAGCTTGCTATTCATAGAAAATTCATGAGCTTGGTCTTTGAGTTCTCTATATGCTTGTTGCAAGAAAGGTTACACAATTTGAATTCTTATCCTCCCTCCTCATCCATAACCCTTGATGCATGGTCCTCAAATATTCCCATCCCCACCCTTGCCATTCATCAAGGATCCAATGGGAAAAGTGATATTTGGGTCCCCTGCCTAATGATGGTTCATAAGGGAAAATGTTTTTATATTGATTTAATAATATGTTGGTTAAATTGGATATATGAATACACTTAACATTTGCATAATGTGACATGCATGGTAGGTTAGGATGCATTTCATGTTGATTTTCTCATTATAACTAACATCATATGATATTATCATGATAGACTAGCTGCATTTAGAATAAAACTTTATTTTCTTGTTGATTTTATGGCTAAATACTAAATATGGGTGATCATATGACAACACAAAAACATGTTTCGCAATGTCCTTGATCTTTGATATGTGCGGGTAACAGGTTTGTGGTCCAAAGAGATTGTTGGTGTTCTCATGACCTCCCATTCGAGTATGTTCGTGCACTCTGTTGGTACCATTCCATTACCCTCTTTTTCTTCTAAAAACATCATCAATTTTGCCTATCTTTTCCCTCCATAAACCTGTTTAAATCCATTGAAATTGATTAGTTAATAGCGTTATAGTTGTTAGTTCGCATTAAATTTAATTTATGAGTTTTTATGTTAGAAATTAGGAATTTTTAACAAAAAGGTCTCAGGAAGATATCACATCCTGTAAATAGTTTATCATCTGACACATGGCATGACAGGCAAGCCAAAGCAGTGGATAAGGACAAGCTCCTGAATGTAAAAGCATGAAGAAAAATCGATTTTACAACGGATCAAAAGCTCCTACTTATGCGGTCAACGCTGGGTCAAACCCCAGCCTTTTGGTTACAAAGGCAGTAAAAGCCATGGTTTCTAAACTGGCTTCGTTTTGTCTTTTTGGGAAACCGGTTCATCTTAGAATGACCGCAAATCATTCCACTGTAAAAACAGGAACAACTGCTTCAATGAATGTGCATTCGACTCAAGATAGGAAGGAGATAAAAACTCTTTATCGTTTTGCTTTTCGAACAATGTTATGTTACCTTTGTGTGTTGTTTTAAAGGACCGAATTCATATATGTGATTGCAACTCTTAGTGTTTGAATACAATTACGATTTCACTCCAACATTGTCTATTTGTTAACATTGTCGATTGGTTGAGCTCATTCTAGTGTACCATTGAAACGTGGACAAGCCCTGCGTGGATTGGTATACTGTGCTTTTCATTTTCATTGTTTTTAAATTTACAGAGAACACATTTCCATTGCTTTTGAATGCATGTCATTTAATATCATTTTCATAGCTCTTGAATTTACATAGAACGCATATTGTTAATGTTATTTCCATGCTAATGATTTTGTCAATTCGATTATGATTTCTCACAAATGGAATCCATGGTGCTTGCTTAAAGATATCATCGTTAGATCATTGAATCAGGTCTTGTAAGAGATTTGGTCCAGCGTTTTGTTTTAAGGCATTTCCATGAACTCTGCTTGCATATGTATTTAAAGTTCAGTGTGTTTTTGATTTCTTTATGAGTGCTTCAGTGTTAACTAGACAAAGTTTTGTGCACAACATCCTTGTAAGGGGATTCAAATCTCAGTCTAGCTATACTTTGTATCTCTGAGACAATTAGATAATCTAGGTAATCTAAGTGTTAAAGTGAGAGGAAACATACCTCAACCTTCTGTAAAGAAGTATTGTCACCTATCACCACAAGCACTTAGTTAGGAATCCTTTATGCCTATAGATTTTAGGCACAAGCCTCGAAGTTTACTTACCCAGGTTGATAATAAATCTAGTCTAATCTAGCACCCTAGATTGGCCACTACATTTTTGCGTCGTTGCCGGGGAGGCGTAGTTAGAGGATTTTGAAAAAAAACATCAATCAAAATATAAAAAATTTTTAAATCAACAAAAAAAAAACCAAAAACACAACATAGATTTGACTGTCACTGTAGAAATCATGTTTGCTTATGCCTAGATCTAGAGATAGTAGAGGCAGATTCACAAAAACCCCCCATCCAAAATCTAACTTATCATCAGGAGCAGACTCTGTGGGAAAGACTGAACATACAACACCAGCTGAGGAAACCATCATATAAAGATTAGAGGATAAACACAAGTCAGGCAAAAGACTTACACTTATTGAGAGACAAATATTATTGTCACACGAATCTCAAAAGAAGCATTTCCCTGAATCTTCCAAAAAGAGAGAAAGTAGAAACATAACTCAACAATCTCTAGAACAACTCTTTGGAAAAAGTGACACTAAACAAACAATCAAATCACCAGAAGAATTTACAAAAATGGCTGAGGAAGGAGGAGGATCAGCAAGAAGACCCACTCCTGACCAACAACACGATCAAGGAGAGGAGGAAGAATCAACTTTTAAATTTCCCATCCATGAACTTAAAGACAACAATGATGAGGAAATCAAAATGAAAAACATACCTCCTTCTGTGTTACCGAAATTTTATGGCATGGCTTCAGAGGATCCAGATTCATTCTTGTTTGAGTTTGACATTGTATGTCGAACATATGGTTACACAGATGATGCCCATAGGCTTAGACTATTTCCAACAACATTAAAGGCACAACACTAAAATGTTTATGGGACTTGGTGAGCATGCAATCACTGATTGGGATGGCATGCGAAGTGATATTTCTAAGGAAATATCAACCTTATTGTAGATCAAAGGATTCTAAAGATGATATCTTTAGGATGAATCAACAAGAGGATGAAAGCCAGAGGAGTATTTGGAACGATTTGCTTACAATTTACAAAAATCAAAACATCAATCCATGACTCTTGATCTCATTAGAACCATATTCTTGAAGGGCATTCGAGAGGAATACTTAGATGATCTTAATTTGATGGGAAAAGGTGATATCTCCACCTTACCTTTCGAAGAAATTTCTTATCTATGTGAAAAGTATTCCAGGAGAAAAGCAAAAGTTGGGAAAAGAACCATATCATCCAGAGCCACAAAATCTGCTTCAGCTAGTGTTACACGAGCTGAAATAGGAAACTTATTAAAGGAATTCAAAACAGATTTGTTGAGTACATTAGGGACACAAATTGACACTCTTAAAGCCAAGAAAAGACAAGAAGAGGAAGATCAAATGATGGCTATGTTTTGTCCAAAATGCCGGAAGAAGCATGCCTTGAAAGATTGTCCATTAGAGAATATTCAAGTTTGTGCCTTTTGTACTGAAAATCATGATATATTTCATTGCTCTAAAGTTAAGGTTTTACAGAATTGTAATGTGGCAGCCAATACAGATATGGAGAATGTCTATTTTATGGGCGCAAAATGACCATGGCAACCAAGACCTCCACCTTAAGGTATGTTCCCAAATCAGAATTTACAATTTCCTGCACATGATCAGATGTATGCTCAGAATTCATGGAATGTACCCATGCCATGGCAGCACCAGAGTTACCCACAACAATAATGGAGACCATCCCAACAATACTCTCAACAATATCCATCATACCCTCAACCATACCAACCATATTCACAGCCATATCAACAATACCATCAACCATATTTGCCATATCCTCAATCATATCAGCAATATCCTCCGTAGCAAGTTGTTTACCCACATCAATCTCAACCCACTCAACAAGCATTGCCTGCTCCTCCACCAATAAATCCACCACAATTACAACTTCCATCTAACCCCCAACCTCCTAGACCTGCTCAACCTGTACCAAATCCAAATAATAGAGCAGAGATCCCAGCTTATAATGTAGATGAGGGACCCTCATATCCCACATTACCCTTGCAAAATATCAATTTGAGGTCTGGGAAGGTACTTCACAAAGAATCCCCATTAGTTGAAAAACAAAGAGAAAACGAAGAAAATGAAAATAAAACCCCCATTCAAAGGAAACCAAACGATGACATCAAACACAAACAAATGCAACCATTACAACCACCACCTTTTCCAGACCAATTGGTCCAAACAAAACTTCCCATGTCTATACCACAATTTGATGTTTTAGATGAGCTAAAGAATGTCTACATAAAAATTCCGCTACTGCAAGCCATAAAAGACATTCCCATATATACTAAAGCCATCAAAGAACTGTGCCTCAAGAAGCCTACCAGGAAAAGAGTTGATCCACAAACTATTCATGTTATTGGACATTTAGCTGGCCTTATGAAAAACACCATTTCAATGGAAAAGTATGTTAATCCTAGTATTCCCAAAGTCACTACAATCATTAACAACATACATATTCCAAACACCTTAATTGACCTTGGGGCCGCAATAAATGTGATGACTCTTGAAACAATGAAAACACTGCAGCTCACAAACTTGCAGCACACAACAATTGTTCTAGAACTCACTGATAGGTCTAAAGTGATTCCTGAAGGGATTTTGGAGGACATAATTGTTTCACTGGACTCTTGGAGTATCCAGTGGACATTTTAGTTCTTCAACCAAAATCCAATTTAGGAGGACACCCTATCATCCTTGGTAGACCATGGTTAGCAACTGCTGATGCATTCATAGGATGTCGATCGGGTAATATGATCATCTCACGAGGAACTGAAAGAAAAAAAACTCACTCTTTACCCATCAGCACAATCACGAGCAGTAGCACACAATTTATGGCTTGATGATAAATACAATGATAAGGTAGAAGTTCAATCTGTTTTCAGCATCAACCAAATCTATGATTTTCAAGAACATGATAATGATGACTTGGTAGAATTGTTTCTCTCTCAACCAGATGTGTCTGAGGAATTGAGGAATGATCAATACCATGCTGCCAATGAACTTCTAGCACAAAATTTTCAGGAGACATGCACCATTCATTCTTTGCAAACAACATTCCACAACATTTTCCCTATCCAATCCATCACCAACACACAGAGCAAGACCATAGAGATTAGTCCAGGAAAAACATTGAATATTGGCAATCACCTAGACTCATCTCAGGAAGAGAAATTGACTCAACTATTGAGAAAATACCAAAAGGCATTTTCCTGGGACTATACTGATATGCACGGAATCCACCCTGAAACATGCACTCATCATATTTATACAGATAGCAATGTTAAACCGGTGAGGCAACCACAGAGATGAATGAACCCCATGCTTCAGGATATTGTTAGAGAAGAATTACAAAGATTGTTAAAAGTCAATTTTATCTATCCTATCTTTGACAGTCAGTGGGTATCCCCATTGGTCGTAGTCCCCAAGAAAAATGGTAAGTGGAGGATTTGTGTTGACTACATACAATTGAACAAAGCCACCCTCAAAGACTATTTTCCACTCCCATTTATTGACCAAGTGTTAGACACACTAGCTGGGAAATCATCATTTTCTTTTCTTGATGGTTTTAGTGGCTACAACCAGATCAGGATAGTCTTAGAGGACCAGGACAAAACCACTTTTACTTGTCCTTGGGGCACCTATGCTTATAATGTTTTGCTATTTGGACTTTGCAACGCTCCAGCTACATTTTAGAGAGCTGTATTAGCTATTTTTGCTGATTTAGTTCATGATTGTGTTGAAGTTTATATGGATGATTTTTCAGTGTATGGTGATTCATTTGAGCATGCATTAACAAATCTTGAAAAACTTTTGAAGAGATTTATTGAAGCTAATCTGTCCCTAAGCAACGAAAAATGTTTTATCATGTTAAATGAAGGGATAGTATTAGGACACTATATTTCTTCTCACGGCATTAAAGTTGATCCATCAAAAATCCAGATCATTGTCGATTTGCCAATTCCGAAGACTCAAAAAGAGGGAAGAAGTTTTCTTGGGTATGCAAGCTATTACAGAAGATTTATTGAGCATTCTAGTCGAATAGCTTTACCTTTGTTTAAGCTTCTAGCCAAAGATGCACCTTTCAACTGGAATGATAATTGTCAGCAAGCATTCGAAACACTCAAAGAAAAGTTATCAACCACACCAGTCTTAAAAGGACCTAACTGGGACCTACCATTTCACATCTTTACAGATGCATCTGATACTGCAGTAGGTGCCTCATTAGGCCAAAAAGAGAAGTCTTGTCATTATGCCATGTATTTCATTAGAAAAAATCTAACACCTGCAGAATTAAACTACACAGTCACAGAAAAATAAATGCTTGCAGTCATACATGCTGTGAATAAATTCCGACATTATATAATTGGTTATGAGGTTTTTGTACATACTAACCATTTTGCCATTAAGCACTTAATGAATAAACCCGTAACTAGTGGCAGAGTTACCATATGGTTGTTATTGTTACAGGAATTTAACATCACAGTGTTAGATAGACCAGGTAAGGAGAATTAGGTGGCAGATTTTCTTTCTAGACTGCAAAATCAAGATGAGGTTGTTCCGGTTGAAGATTCTTTCCCAGATGAAAATTTATTTGCAATTTCAGTAGTGAATCCTTGGTATGCTGATTTGGCCAATTACTTGTCCACAGGAAGAACACCACCATCTTTTACTTCAAAGGAAAATAAGAGGCTAATCAAACAGAGTGCTCAATACTCATGGGTTAATGGCGATTTATTTTACACTTGTTATGATATGATTATTAGATGATGTGTAAGAAATGATGAAATTATTGATATTTTAAAATCTTGCCATGATGAACCATGTGGTGGGCATTTTTCAACTAAATGAACAACATTCAAGATCCTTAGTTTTGGGTACTACTGGCCATCTATTTTCAAGGGTTCCAAGAAGTACGTGAAGAGTTGTGATAGCTGTCAAAGAATGGGTAGGCCAACAGCTACAAATGAGATGCCACTTCAGCCTCAAGTACACCTAGAGCCATTTGAAAAATGGGCTCTAGACTTCATAGGACCCATCAATCCAACTTCCAATGGTAAGAGGTACATCTTAGTATGTATTGATTACATGACAAAGTGGGCTGAAGCTAAAGCACTAGTCCAGGCAACTGAACAAACAGTGGTAAATTTCCTCTTTAAAGAAATTTTTGTAAGGTATGGAGTACCAAGGGAGATAGTAACAGATCAAGGTACTCAGTTTACTTCAAAGTTAGTTAAGGACATCACCGAAAAATATCAAATCAAGCATAGAATAAGTACACCTTACCATCCACAGGCCAATGGCCAAGTGGAATCAACAAATAAAACATTGGAAGGAATTATCACTAAGAACGTAGCAATGAACAGAAAGAATTGGGAGGAGAAGCTCAAAGATACACTCTGGGCTTATAGAATCACGTGGAAGAATACTACAGGATTTACACCATATCAATTGGTGTATGGCAAAGAGGTAATGCTTCCTATTGAGTTTCAAATACATACCTTTAAGATGGCTGCAGATTTGGGAATTGATCTTAATGAAGCACAACAAGAAAGAATTCAGCAGTTGAACCAGCTAGATGAAATGCAGCAGAAAGCAGAGGAGACAACACTCCTCATGCAAAAACAAAGGAATCAGTGGCATGATGCACATATCAAGAAGAAACAGTTCAAAGAAGGAGATTGAATCTAAATTCAAAGATCATAAAGCCAAGTTTACTACACATTGGATGGGCCCATATGAAATAGTTCAAGTTCATGAGAATGGATCAGTCCAGCTTATTACCATTGATGGAGAAGGTCACTCCTTTCTTTTCAATGGCCACAGGTTGAAACTCTATCACAAACCCATCACTAAGGAGGATTTTCTTCAAACTGTATCTCAGCAAAGGGAGGTTGAGATATTGCAGCCTTCAGCTGTAGTGTCTCTACCTTAGTTCATTTCATTTCCATTTTATCACTCTAATA
>APFE031484291.1:0-12418 GCA_000404065.3 Pinus taeda | reverse complement strand
ATGGGTATTATACATCTCTTCCTTGCTAAGTTATAGAATGTGCTTGGGTTTTCTTAATGGAATAAAACAAATTATGCTTTTCATTATATCTTGAGATGTTCAACTTGAACCTAATAAGACAATAAAGTTAAAATAGGTTTTCCTTTTTCCTTTGGAGATCTTTGTCCCCATTAATCTTGGTCTTAATAGATTAATTGTCTTATGGTGGCCTTGAGTGGTCACTTCCATTAGTTGCATGCTTTTCAGTTTTCTGTTAGTGACATTTCTTAGGCTTGATAACATGTTATTTAATTTATCAAAATGTGTTATTGTCCATATTATTGTTAAATATTAATATTAAATATGTTGGTTTTTTAGCATGGTTTAGCAAAACATTCCCAAAAGGTTTATAGATTGTATTTTATAATGTAATGATTCATTGCTTAATGAAATTGCTTTGGATTTTTTTTAATGATTCATTAATTGATGAAATTGTTATGGATATTTTTTTTAGTATATTAACTTGTATGTGATAAAGTCAAAAGCCACCTCTTTTTTAGATTTTCAATGGTCAATTTCCCTTAAGGCCATCAAGTTCACCATTTGGTCCCAGGTTAAGGAAATATAGGAGTCATGAACTCGAATTGTCCAAGCACTTAAATCTTGAAACTTTTTTTTTAGTCACATTATACTTCCTTTCTGTGTAAATTCTCGATGAAAATAGTCTCATGGAACATGAGGGGCCTCAATAGTAAAGGAAAAAAACACTCTTAAAAGAAAAATGGTACACAAAGCACCCATAAATAAAGTTGATATAAGAAACAAAAATATTAAGTGAGGTTCTACCACATATAATTAGCAAATGGGGGAGTAATTTCCAATAGTAGTGATTGATGCTTAGAGATACTTGGGTGGAATGGTTATTATTTGGAATGATTAGGACATCAAGGTTACCAATATGTTTACCTCTTTTCGCATTATGACAATACATTTTTTGTTAATTGACATCGAGGACTACTACCATGTATCCAATGTCTATGACTCCAATATCTCAAATGGAAAACCTCTATTTCTCAATTATATTTCTAGCACAAGTAATTTATACTCCCCATCTCCATGGGTTATTGGGAGTGACTTCAATATTATCAAGTTTCTCGAGGAAAAGAAAGGATGAATCACAATGTTTAACAATATATTTTGTAAGCTATACCATTAAAGCCCTAAACTAGTCTCAATTAAAGTTTTCAAGCAATGGGTATCCAACCCACACATGTGGATCAATGAGATCTAATACATGTGTGTGTGGTGACTAACTTAATACATTATACTAATAACTCACAAACTTATGTATTTCACTCCGTCACATAAATTGATAGTAGTGTGACATAAGTAAGCCAAGAGTAGGCACGAAACCCTTAGGCAACAAAAATTCCCTAGATCCTCAATTAGGTGCTTAAATGATGAAGTGAAAATGCAAGGGGAAAAGAGAACTTCATGATTTAACCATCACAAAAATGTGATCAAGTGTGACTAGGAGTGTATATATTCATATGTTTTCCAAAGAGGGGGTGAATACATGAGTTACCATTCATTGGGCCTTATTTTTCTTTCTTTTTTATTTTTATTATATATAGGACTTAGGGAATAAGGTTTTCATAAGTTTGGCACAACTCATAGATATAACATTTACATGAATGTTCACCTTAACCTTAGAGCTTAGACTTAGATAAATCATTATAGTGTATCTTTAATTATTTTGGCTTTCACTTTTTTATTTTATTTCATCACAAATGACAAAAGGGGAAATATTTTGCCACAAATCTATGAATTCTTAATCATAAAGGCATCATGAAATGAAAACAAATTAATCATTTTATTCTCTATGAAAATAATGGGTATTCTTGACAAACGCTTATGCTTGTGGATGTCCCCTCTATGGTTGAGAGGGAGTGAGGGTAGACACCATATTATCCATGTGTCATGTACTATGGTGAGGTCTAACAGTCGTAAGCCTAGTAAAGACACTAGTAGGGAGAATAGTGGATTGGATAAACATCTAGGACCAATATTCTTTGAGAATTTGTACTTTGACTAGGACTAACCGTCATAAGTCAAGTACATTAATCCAAGATAAGAATAGTCATGAGGATCGACATTTCCTATGTAAAATATTATTATAGTGGATTAGGAAATGATAATTTGAGGACATACATAGTGAGCGTCTTGGTGGGGTAAGTACCTAGAGAGGAAGTGGTGTCCAAATTTATGCCTCCCAACATTGTACTCTAATCTAATGGAGAGATAAACCTTGTTAGTCAAGGCCTTGCTATTTTTACAATATTGGCTATGATGATGTAAATCATCATTGATGCTTATCAATCTAGATCCCTTCTTATATGAATATTTCAACTTGAGAGTACTTTTTTGTCTCATTATGAGTACCTCCCTAGTTTAGAGGGAGTGTCATCATCTTCATTATCGCCATCATCACCATCATCATCATCATCATTATTGTCATCATTTCATTATCGTCATAATCACCATTCATGTTGTCGTCATCATCATCGTCATAATTATGGACATTTCCGTCAATTGTTCATAATTATAGGTATCATAAGAAATATCCCCAACCCAAAAAATGTTATGAGTGCTCGAAAATGGTTGTTAGGACACATGATATATCCAAGAGAAATAAGAACTTTGTTTTTTAGAGGTGATCAATGATCATCATCATCACTACCATTATCATCGTCATTATAATTGTCATCATCCCCATCATCATAATTAATATCATTTCTATCATAATTGTTGTCATCTTCATCATGAACATCATAATCATCATTCATGTCATTATTTTTGTTGATGATGACCAAGATGAAAATAATGATCATGATGATTAGATGATGATGACTTGGAAGACGACGCCAAAGATATTGATTATGATTATGACCATGACAACATTTAAAAATTGGGAATAATGGCCAAGGTCATTAGCATCATCATCATCATTGTCATTATATCCCCCATCATATTTATCATCATTATTATTATCATAACAATCACAATTCATGTCATCGTCATCATCTTCATTATCATCAACGTCATAATTATTGACATTGTCATCAGTTGTTCATAATTTTCAATGTCATAAGAAATATCATCAATGAAAAGAATATGATGTGTGTTGGAAAAGGGATGCAAAAGTGAACAACAAAAATGGAGGCAAAGATAGACATAAAATTGGATGAAGATTGGACACAACAAGAGAGAAAAATTGGCACAAAAGTGGATGAAAAATTAGATGCAATAGTTGATGCAAACTTGTACACAAAATAGGATGAAAACATGGATTAAAAAGTGGAAGAAAACATGGGAGCAATAGTAGGCATGAAACTTAGCATGAATTGTGGTGAAACAAATGTGGATACAATAGCGAATGTGAAAAAAGACACAAAACTTGAATGAAAAAAGGAGGAAAACTTGGATGAAAAAAGGGATGTAAACATGGGTTCAATAGTGGAAACAAAATTAGTTGCAAAATTGGACAAATCAAAAGTGAATATAAAAGTATATTCAAAATGGGATGCAAAAACCATAAACAATATTTGATGCAAACTTGGAAAAAAAAGAGGATGCAAATGTGGATTCAAAAGTGGAAGAAATTTTGGGTTGCAAAGATAGGCATAAGATATGGCACAAATCATAGCACAACAAAAGTGGATGCAATAAGAGACACAAAAAATATGCAAACTTAGATGCAAGACAAGATGCTATAAGGGATGTAAAAGTGAATGCAAACACGGGTGCAACAAGAGAAACAAAATTGGATGCAAAATATAGATGCAATGGAAATACATGAAAAAGAAGATACAAAATGAGACGCAAAACCCAACACAAAAGTGGATGAAAAAATAGATGCAAAATTGGAAGCAAACATGGGTACAACAATAAGTACAAAACATGGCATAAAATGTGTCAAAAAAAAAGTGGATGTAATGATAGATGCAAAAAAAGAAGCAAATGAAGATACAAAAAGGGATGCAAAAGTGGGTGTAAACATGGGTGCAACAATGGATGTAAAATAGGATGCAAAAAATTCGATGCAAAAGTAGATGCAATATGAGACACAAAACTTGATGCAAATCTTGACGCAAAAGTGGGTACAAAAAGGGATACAAAAACAGATGTAAAAATTGATGAAAACCTAGATGTATATGAAGATGCAAAGGGAGGTGTAAAACTAGGTGCAAATTATGGCACAAGAAAAATGGATGCAATAGTGGACACAATAACATATGAAAAATAGGATGTAAATATGGATGCAAAACAAGATGTAAAAGTGGATATAACAAAATTAGATGCAAAACTAGATGGAAACCTCGATGAAAAACTTGGCACAAGGAGATGCAAAAAATATGTAAAAATGCATGCAATTTTTTTTTTAAAAATGATGCAAAAGAGGATGCAAGAGATGATGCAAGTGTAGGCACAAAAAGTGGATATAATAGAGGATGCAAAATTTGGTGAAACAAAAGTAGGTGCCAAACTTGATGCAAAACATGGTGCGAAGGATGGCATAAAACTTGGCATAAAACCTGGCGTAAAACTTGATGTAAAATCTGGTGCAAAACCTATTACAATACCTGGTGCTAAACTTGATGTAAGACTTGGTGCAAAACACGGTGCAAAATTTGCATCAAGATTTGCACCATATTTGATAAATGGACACAAATAGAACCAAAAATGGGCTCTCGACGCAAAAATGAAGCAAAAAGGGATGCTAATCATAGGGTATTGTTGTAGTGCATGGACCGAAAGCCATCGTGCCCAAAACCATGTCCAAAAACTACGCACAAAACCGTAGGTAGGTTCGCCCCCTAATATACAATCCAAAAAAAAATTCCCCGGGGCACTGCCCCAGACCCCTTAGAGAGGGGCTAACTACCCCCTTCAAACCCCTCGCCACACAATCGACACAATGAAGGGGGGGCTTTTCCCCCCCTCTAACCACCCAATTTAACTAGGGGAGCTAGTCGTGGAAAGAAAATAACATAACCCAACAATGGGGGTCCTTATCTACTATGCTTAGAATGCATGGTTTGGTGCATGCTTTTCGGATCACTTGGTAGCCATTGCAGCTCAAACTCATTATATGATGTAGAAACAAGCACGCACAACAATAGTAAATAAACTATACGCTCAATCACGAGGTTGACGGGATCAGACAATCACTGATAAAAAAGGTAACCATTATATCATGTTAGGAGGGTTGAAAATCCAGAGAATTATGGACAAGTATCTAATCTTTGGAAAATATCCACCAAAGATGGAGGGAAAGCCAAAGGGGGCATATTGAACCCCATACTTGATCAACTATGCTCTGTTTGAGGGTCATGACTGATGAAGAAAGTAACAGGAGAATACGTTGGAGGAGAAAAAGCAAAGAAACTAGGTTACTAAGGAGGAAGAACACCACTAAGGCTTAAACCCAACAAGAAGGTCTCCCAACAGAACATCCACTTGGAGAAACCTGTCTTGGTCTTCACTTTGGCTGCAATTCAAAGCCAGATTACCTTTCTGTAGATCAAACTTCTGCCAACATGCTCCAAATCATCTTTGTATGCCATCTGGTTCTCAAGGGTAAAAGTTCCAGAGACCAAATTCCTTGGAAATTTAATGCTACTATACTAAACTCTTGCACAATTAAAACCTTTAACAAGAACACATGATAATGATAGGTAAAGTTCATAGTTGGGTAAACATACAATGAAAATTCAAAAATATTGTGATGTGGTTAACTATGGTTTTGAACAATATCTGAGCACGCAAGCAATAAATAATCATTCACACTGGTTCATGAATACATGGAAAAAACTGCATTTATAATTTTTTCCCATATATGCAAATAGATATTATCTATAATGATGTGACAAATTCCTAGAAGAGAAACGACACCGACAACAATATTGTTGAAACCCATATGTAACATACTACAGAACTCACTACTTTAGCGACAAATAAATTATGTTTCTCTTGCACAAATTTTATACAGATGCTCGTTGTGCAATGTGCAATAGCTACCAATGATAGTTTTTTGGAACAATGTGAGAAAAGCCTAGAAGAAAAAGGTGAAACCTATATGCAGCATATTGTAGAACTCACTACATTAGCGACCAATAGATTGTTTTTCTCTTAAGAGCACAAAATTTATTCAGATGCCCGTTGTGCAATGTCCAACATCTACAAACGATATTTTTTTGAATAATGTGAGAGAAGCCTAGAAGAAAAAAGATACCAATAACAACATCATTCCGTAAATGCATTATATCGAGAAAATTGTTATGTTATGCCCAATAAATTATTTGTCCCTTATGAACACAAAAATATACTTAAATGACCACCATATGATAACAATGCAGACCCAATTGCAAAATCACAACCAAACCTATATTTCAAACTTTCCAATAACAACAAACCCCCCAAATTTACATTTGAAACATGGCAATGAAATCAAACACCCAACACAATGCGGCTATTAGGCAACCACCATTCTCATGGAGGGAAGGAATGATTAGTATCGAGTGGGTTCAAAGGATGTTTAAAGTTGGTTCAAAATGAGATCCTTATGCATAGGCTTAGGAACCATATCCCTTTGCGCTAACGTTGAATTACTAACAATGACTTGATTCAATTGTTGTGCCATACATATGCATAAATGATATTTTGTATCAACATTAAAATTGGCCAAAACAACAATCAATTTAGTTTTGATGATTCATTAGATTTTACTTGAATGAATTCAAATAAGCTTCATAAGATACAAAGAATAGCCTACAAACGGAAAATTCAAAGACAATACAAATCATATTTTGACAACCCATCATATAGTAACAAAAAGGAAACAGCATACAACCCAAACAAGAACTAGGAAATGAAAACATCAAAAGCAAATCCAACATAGTTACCTCTTCCAATAGATACAAAAAAATAGCGTTCTGTTGATATGAGAATACGTACCCAATTCAGCCAAAGTAGCAAACACTGTCAGGATGAAGATACAAATTCCGCCTTGCGATCATTACGAGTGGGTTCTCCTATGCTAAATATCAGAGGCAAATTTTATAGATTTGAAGAATTCTCAAAGCCACAATTCTAGAAAATGGGTATTATGTTGATATGAGAAGATGCACCGACTTCAACCAAACTAGAAAACAATGTCAAGGATGAGAATACAAATTCCGCCTTGCAATCATTACCAGTGGATTCTCCTATGCTAAATATAGGAGGCAAATTTAACAACAAGAACTACTAAAGCTCACAATTCCAGTTTGTCTTTCCTTAACCACAATTTTAGATAAGGAAAACACATAATACGAGCAATGATAAGGCTAATTATTTTATTGTTTCGCTTATAGAAGACTTCCTAATAAAAAATAATGTGTTGAAGCAAATAAAAAAGAAAGGGATGGGGAAAATGAACAAAGTGCATTAATAAAAATTGCAGAGACACGAAAACACTCTAAGGAAACACTTGGCATGAAAACATGAGAAAAAACATGAAATGGGTTGTTGTGTCTTGAAATTTAAGGATAAGTACAATCTCAGACATAGAGTGAGCACTCAACTTCATCCAATGTATCTATGTGTCATGTTTGTGGTTGACGAATGAAAATATGACGACTAATTTTCATGCATTATTATATCAAAATTGCATTGGGATGGGATGACTAAATTTTTGTATTTATTTGGAAAATAGTATTCCATTTAATAAGAAACTTGTAAAATAAAATTAAAATATTAAAAATATCAACATTATTAAATAAATATTATTTTTTTTTATAAATTTTATAATAAAAATAAATATGAGATCACTTTTTAAACATAAGATAAGTAAATAACATATTTTTTGAAATTAAAATAGTTTTGAAAATTTGTATTTAAAATACTCATGTAATAATTAATAAATTAAAATTTACATTAATTTATTTATCATCATTAAAATTAAACTTAATAATTATCACAACACGAAATAAATACTATTTTCATCTCACTGTAAATGAAAAGTCCTTTTTAGTCCCTTGATATTAGTTTAATCGTTTAACAATTGCTTATCTCCTTTTCAAGTGTTAAAGGAATCTTCTCGCATTGACCTTTGTGATGAGGGTTTTTTTTATCATGACAATATGAATGATGTTGTTACCCTCTTGCAAATATAAAATATATTATCTACAGTTTGAATTTAGCTTCCTGTCATTGTCAGATAGATAAGGATAGATCCATTTTAAGTTTGGGTTTCCTAAGTGTAGAGAAGGACCAAATCTCTTAAGATGTAAACCTCCTTTTTAGTGTAAAATACAAAAAATCACATCTCGAAAGATTTGAAGAAAATTTCGCATCTCCAGATATTTGATTCCTCTCAATACTTAATACATCATGACTATAATTCTATGATAATTTTTAAATCCCCTCTCCTCCTTCAACGTTCCTTTGCACTTTTTCGTAAAGGTGGAATTGCTAGTGTAAATTGTGAGTAAAAATTACTCTCCAAGTTGAATCATTCAATTTGGCCTTGAAATGAAAGTTGGGCATTCATTTTTGTGAACCAAGCCAAACTTTTGCCTTGATTCACTAAAATGAATGCCCATGCTTCATTTATTGGTCAACCTGTTTGATTCAAATTGTAGATTGTTTATTTAATGATTTTACACAATTTTGAATTTTTATATATTTACTTTGAGTTTAAATATTTATACTTCAGATTTCATACATTTTTGCTTCGACTTGCCTTATGTGAAAGTTGTGTATAAGTAGGAAACATAGTTATGTAGGATATTTGTCATACATGATGAAAGGTTATATCCTAATGTTAGGAATTGTCCAATCATGTCCCATTTCAAATTTCATTACCAAGAGCATAATTGGTTTGGCCTAGGAGTGCATGGTCTTATTTTTAGGTTGGAATGATCATTATCGCACCATCTATTAAGTACAAGCCCTGCTATGCTTTTATTTGAGGCACACAAACCTTGACTTTAACCATACAAAATCGATCCAATTTGGCATATTATTGCACAATAAAAATTTATGTGAAAAAATAATCTTAATTATGAGTAAAAAGATACTCCCTAAGTTGAATCGTTCGAATTGGCCTTGAAATGAAGGTTGGGTGCACATTTTTGTGAAATAGACCTAAATTGCCTTCACTAAAATCCACGCCCAAACTTCATTTATTGGCAAATTTGATTGATTCAAATTGTAGACTGTTTATTTAATTATTTTACACACTTTTGAATTATTATATGTTTACTTTGACCCTTAAATAATTCTAATTCAGATTTCATGCAACATTCCAAGTTTTGCTTTCAACTTGCATTATGTGAAAGTGATGCATATGTTTTCCTTTAAATTGTTGTTGGAAAGAACATTTGTCCTTTTAATTCAAAGCAATAGTTCCAACTCTTCACACTAATTGTCAATATGGGTAGGTTTTTTTATTTCAAGGCTATTATGCAAAATATATGCAAGGGAAAATGATGACTAGTGCTAGTGAATCTCAAACTCGATCATTGCAATCATACTCTCATCAATTCAACACTCTGGTTGTTACGCTCTCAAACCTGGTTCACACTCTCAAGAAATAAACACACAATGTAGAATAAAACCACTCGGTCACATTGTCACTCTTATTCAAAAAACAAGAGCACTCCTAGAAACCATTCTCTCATCAAATGATGAAACACACATTCAAATGAAATGAACACACCATCAAACTATAATGGGAATTAAATAACTATCGCACTAACAAAGGGACTGACCTAGGACCTCTGGTGTTAAAATATACAAAGGTTAGGATTCTGCAATTGTAATCATTAAACCATCAACAAGACTAATAATAATAGTAACATCAATCACACCTGAATTGTAAATGAGAGGAAATAAATCAAATAGATACAATACCATCCTAATCAATAATCCCTACTAAGAAGGAGGGGCCTTTCTTCCTAGTAGGGTTTGGTACGCTACACAACACACAAGCTAGTCAATAGAAAGGTTGGCATAATTCCACAATTTACTATTATTTATTAGAATTATTGTGTGTTTTATATAATTAGAATGACATCTTAGTTGTAACTTAATTGAAATTGCATTATGGTATATATGTGCACTTTGATATGACATAATATGATTATGGTTTTGTTTCATATGTTGTAATATTGGAAATATAACAAAAATATTAAATATTTCATGAAATAAATAATAACTTTTCATTTTGAATGTTTTTTTTCCAAAACACAGGTTTTCCAAAAGATCTAGTTGATCCTCAAACCAATCTAGATTATGTTGGGTTTGGTTCAAACATTTTAGACAAAGGCGATGAGGTAGATGAAGAGGACACCAAGGCAAACCACAACGATGATGACAATGATGATGATTATTATGCCAATGATCATGAAAGACATCATGATGATGATGAGAAATCTGTTGGTAGTAGTCGGTGGCATTGATCATATAGAGTCCATCATGGATCATTGTTTATAAATCATTATGATGCCTCTTTTCATGTTTATTATTATCATATGTATCATTTTCACTTGCAGTACCATATTGAGTTGTATCGTTTTGACATGTATCATTTTGAATTATATCATCTGGACATGTATTATCTAGGCATTCATTATGTGCAGTTGTTCGCAGACCAACAACTTTGTTTATTAATAATATAAAAATATAGGTTATAGTTGAAAAAAAATTATCTTGTTATTTTATTCCAATGTTGTGGTGAGGTCTGTAACTATAAGAAACTTGAAAGAGTTATTGCTCTAGAAATATCTATGATGTGAAAATGGGATTGCATTATGTGTAGATAGTCATGAACAACAATTTTGTCTATACAAAAATACCAGCTATAGTTAAAAAATGTTGCTAGTTTGTATGGATGTCCATTTCCTTCAAAATTCTTTATAAGTGGTATCCTATAAAATATTTCAAATGCAATATGACTTACTCTATAATTATATGATTTATTTAAGATGTATGACATACTTAACTAATTTAATTGAAATAATAAATAATAAATTAATAAATGGAAGCTATAAAGGAAGCATTATGTGGCTGTAAAATGGAAGTAAAAATCGGCATTAAAATGGAAGCCATAATTGGAGTTATTACTAGCTCTAAATAAGAAGCTAAATTGGTTGCTTAACAAGAAGCAAAATTGGAGGCTAATTCAGAAGCAAATCCCAACACCAAAAGGAAGCCATACCTGGACCTAAAAAAGAAGTAAACCCAAGTGCTAAATAGGAAGAAAACCATGAGGCTAACAAAGAAGCAATTCTGGAAGCAAAAAAGGAAGCAACAATGGAACCCAAATTAGAAGCAATCTTGGAAGCAAAACTTGGCAATACTTACGAAGAAGAAGAAAAGAAATTTAGGTAGCAAACCAAGAAGTAATAATGGAAGAAATGCTAGCAACCCCATTGGATGTAACCTGAGAAGAAAAAACAAAAGAAATTTAGGAAGCCAAAAAAAAAGTAATTATGGAAGCACAACTTGGTTTTACCTAAGAAGAAAAAGTAGAATCAATTCAGGTAGCAAACAAAGAAGTAATAATGGAAGCAAGATTAGAAGCCAAACTTGGAATTCCCAAAGAAGTAAACAAAGAAGCCATTTAAGTAGCCAACCAAGAAGCAATAATGGAAGTAATATTAGAAGAAACAAAATACACTATAATGGAAGCCATATAAGCTAAAGAAGATGCCATAATGGAATCATAGCTATATGCAACAAGCGGCACCATATTGGAAGCAAAACTTGATGTTACTGTGGAAACATAACTTGGCATTAATTAGGAAGTGCAAAAGAAGTTATTTTCAATGTAGTGCCAGAAGAAAAACATGAAGCACAACTGGGAGCAAAACTAGAAGTGCAAATGGACACAACAATGGAAGAAATTGTTTTTGACGCTATTTCCAATGATAAGCTCGACACTATTCCCAACGCAAATCAAGGCGCTGATGTGAACATGTCTTATTTCATTGGACATTGTGCCACTGCTTCAAGCCAATTTGTGCACTCAAAAACACTATATTCCGACGTTAATGGCATGTTCTATTGTAGTGTAAGACAGAAGATATGTTCACCATAAACTCTACATAAAGATCTAAACAAAAAACAAAATTTACAAGGCAACCTTACAAATTTGTACAAAGGAAGAACAATCTGCAAACCAAAATAATTCCTCTGTAAGGGAAAGGGGTATTCACCATGGATCCTGACCATTTTCCTCCAATTCTCTAACATGACGAGAGCTCATATACCCCACACGAGCACCAACAACATTACCCTCCTCAATATCTCTTTTCGCATGAGCAATCAAAATATCTAGAACTGCCACCCATGCACTAAGCTATTGAATTTCCTCACTGAGCCCGTCCAACAA
>APFE031484281.1:1459-22798 GCA_000404065.3 Pinus taeda | reverse complement strand
CTTTAAATTAAAATTTTTAATTATAAGTAAATTTATATAATTTAATAAAATTTTTAATTTAAATGAGTAAACTTTAATTTAGTAATTAAATTATTAATCAACTTTACAACTCTCTAAGGATATTGTCGGCTCTTCATCTCATACATCTATTTATTAAACTAAGTGGTAAACCGGTCTTTCATAGATCTTTCTCATCTTGATGATGAACCACTGTTACTGGCTCGAAAGGTCAATTACTACAACTACCAAACGCGACATGAATCCGGAACCTGATTTACACAGATAATATTTACAAAACTTAAAATCCAAAATACATATTTATTAAATAATTATAACGGTCTTTTAACCCTTCTCAACATCAACCCTTTAAACCTGTGTAGAATTAACACATTATAAGACTTTGTGTGAAGGGGCCTTCGTACCCATGTATTCACACATTTAATTTCCAAAAACAATTTACTTTGAAAATAAATTTTAATGTATTAAAATGACGTTATATTATTATACGTTCATAACGCTTATTCTTTGAATATTGTAAATAGATTTGCACACCAAATCATTATATTATGACATTTTATTTTGCCCACTCTATTTATTTATGGTGATAACGCTTCAACTCTATGTAAAACCTAACTTACCAAACCTAATATAATGATTTGGTGTAAACTCTAAAGCGCTTACTAGTTGGGGCTTGCAACCAATGCAATATCCATGCCCTATAAACTTTATTCTACTGCATTTTCAATATTTGATCCAGCAGAAGTGGAATAAACATTAAAATTGTAGCGGGACGTCGTTGTTGGTGATTGGGATGTCTCACTCACAGTCTTTACCACCGCTCCTCCTCGCTTCAACGACACAAACTGCTGTCCTCCGCTGAAACTCATACTAAATGTCTGTATCCCTGCTGAACGTCTGGAAGCACCGCCACAGTTCAACACCACGATGGCAGGCTAAGTCAGCAAAAAAATTACGTACACTTCAGCGCTAAATTTGCCACCTTGTCAATTACAAGGTCGCTGTGGCGTCTTTAGAGTGTGCTTAACTATCATAGATCCATTTTAAATATTTATTTATTATAAGTTTAGAGGGATTCAATTTTTTCACGTTTCAAATTTTTTTATGCATGGATATTATTTAAATATTTTTTTTTTTAATTTTTTTTTTTTTTTTTCCGACTCACATGAGCAAAATTTCAACTTTGATAATGGAGGGACAACGTCACACATCATACTGGGTTGTAGAATGAGCCTTTAGGCTCAATAAAACAAGTAAGGGAATCCTCAGACACGCTAGGCTAGCTGCCCATTTTGTACCATCGGAAAGAAAGAAAGAAAGAAAATTATTTTAATGTCCACGAGGCTAAAAATAGTCTATGGGACAGATTGCTTCTTCATTTGTTTGATGTATTCGATCCTTTTTCTGTGAAGCCTTACAATAAATGTTGTCAACTTCTCGACAAACCCCTCGCTAAATAGATTATCCCAAGAGCTAGCTGCCAATGTATCTTCATAACTTTCCCTGTTGTCTTTGAAGGCATCACAATCTAAAATGAAATGTTTTTATGTTTACACTTTTTTGGAAGAACAAAAAATGTATACTCTTTTCTCCCACACTTCTTTTGGCCTTTTCCAACACGTTGTTTCACAATAGAGTTAATGAGAATTAGTCTTTAACTGAGCAATAAAAATTTTGGGTCTCCAAGAGATATTGGCTTCTATGCGTGCTTTTGTTTAATGGCTATGAGTGGGATTGAACACTTCAATATAGTACTTTTTCTGTCTTCCTAGCTCCTATACCCAAGTACGCTTGTGGAACTTATCCATAACAAAAGCTTTTATCTTTTTGTTGTTTATGGGACACGTGTTTAAGCAAATACCTCATTTACTAAACCATTTGTTTTTTTGTTGCATTAAAGTATTTTTTCTATTGCACAATATGTCATTAAAAAACAACCTTAGGCCATCTACCCTCTTCCATTTGCTCAATTTTTTTTAAATACCTTATGACTTGCAACATAGTAATTGCTTCAATAGGAGCAACCCTTGTTTCACATAACAAGATAACATAAGGAACTGCACTTTTAATCTTGAATTTGTTTGTAATAAAAAACTTCTGAATTTTCTCAATTTGTTTCCACTACATGTCAGATATATTGCTGGCTCATAGTTCACAACCATAACAAATCGCCGGAATCACTATAAGCCCAAAAAGAGTTTGAGTGGTTTTCTAGTCCCATAACTCTGGCTCTCTACACCTATTTTGAAAAGGATAAAATGATTTCCAAGCCCCAAAGTTCTTTTCTTTCTACAAACATGCTACCTTAGATTTTTATTGAAGTCAATTCCGAGATATTTTGTAATCCACAACTTCTTCTAGCATGTTGCCTTCAAAGTAGAACTTATGCTGGTTTTTTTTTTTTTTTGGTATAGAGAAAACCACTACTTTCGTTTTGCTGATGTTGAGCCCCATTTTTGTTCATTTTTTATAACGTTTCTAAAGCCTTGCTTTCCCCCTTGATAACTCTTTTTGACCCTTAATAACTCTCTTTTTTCCATATTATATGTGTTTTGACCAAAAGGGTGATGTGAGCTTTAAGGTATGCAAATCATTTTAAAAAGTATCATTTCACTTTATTCTTGAGTATTTTTTAAGTTAAATATTACCTAATCGAATTATCTACAATTTCAAGGGTGCCAACCGAATCTTATGCAAAACAACTATCTTCTGAAATGGTTCCGAGATTTCCTGCAGACATCCCGCAATTCTTGTAGGATCGTTGATTTCTTGCAGACATCCTGCAATTCCTATAGGATTCCTTTTTAACAGATGCATTTTTCTATCTTTTGAAAACCTTTTCTTTTTCTTTACCCTTAAATGGATTTTTACTACCCTTTTTTGGAGTATTTTTTCCTCTTGCCTCAAGTTGAGTGGTTTGCACACACACCTCATCTGCATTATTGGGATTAAACATAATGATAGTATGCCTAAGGTAACTATGTAATCCCCCTATGTACTTCAACAACGTGTATTGTGATTTAAAATCTACACCTAACATTAGAGACCTTTTTCTGAATTCTTGGGTGTAATCTTGCACATTTTGACCTTTAAGTTGTCTAAAGGTCTGCCAATTCATGATGCCTTTCTACATATATGCTAGAGGGTAGAATTATCTTTTAATTGTAGCAATGAAATCAGACCAAAAGATCGAGATCTTACCATGTTTTTTAATCTCTTTTTGTGCCTTTGATTCCCACCATACTAGTGTTGCACCCTCCAGCCTCAAGGAAGCTAATTGAATCTTTATGTCATCCTCTTGAAGGTTTTGAATCCTGTAATAGACCTCCAACTAGTGAACCCAATTGTCAAGCTTCTCTACATCCACTTTACCATTATACGTGGGCAGTTCAAATTAAACATCAAGTTTTAACAAATGTGATTTACCAGTTGCTTTTGAGGTATGTTGATGAGTATGAGTAAGGGTTGTATTAGTGGAAGAGGTTGAATATGCCTATGAAGATGAAGATGAAGAAGTTGGTGGAGAGGTTGGAGGTTTACCTCCATTTTCATTACCTCCTCCTAAAGAACCTTCTCCTTTGGGAAGTTTGGAGCTTTCACCTTACAGTCTGGTATTCCTCTCTTCATAGAGGACCTTCACCATATCTGTCATATCAAAGAAAGTCTTCCTAAAGGCCTTCTCATCCTCTATCATGTTTGTAGGCTCACCTTCATGAGACATGCTCATTGAGGTCTCAAATGCATCTTGAGGAAGAATTTGTGGTGGAGATTGTGGCAACCTTGCACTCCTTCTCCTTGACCGAACTCCAGGGCTTTCAACTAGCTTCCCTTCTCGTCTCTTGAGCTTCAACCTTGAAAGCATGATATTCACTTGCAAACAGTTAAATCCTTCTTGCACAAAGAAAACCAAGAGCTCTGATACCAAACTTGATCTGATTGGGAAAATTAGTTTTGTTGTGCTAAATTCCTTTTTAGAATATGTTAAATGTGCTTAAGAATTCATGAGATTATTTGCAAGTTTTAAAACATGAGTTTTGAGTGTTTTTATGTAACTTTTATGTGCAAATTAACATAAACAAATGATTGAACAACAACATATAACAGATATAAGCATCACCATAAACAGTATCACAATAGCACATGATTAAGGATTTCACCCCTCCTGGGCTATGTCTCCTTGGTCTAGCTTCCAATGGCTTATCCCTCTCTATTATGCTAAAAAATGTGAATACATCAGTTTACAATGCTCAGAAAGCTCTGAAACATGTTCCAAGGGCTCCAAAATTTCCAAAAAGGCCCGTGTAGCCTCTTTTTGCTCCTGATTTGGTCAAAAACTGAAGAAGTTATGGCCTTTCTGAGCTGTCTGCTAATCGCATCACAAATTCCCTAAAATTCAGCACCAACCTACAAGTTTTCCCCAAAATGCACTAATAGAGTGACAATTTCGCTGAAAATCGGCGAAATTGTCGGATGCTTTAAATATCCTCCAATGCCTTAATTCCAAAAAATTCGGGCCATATGGAGGCCATGTGCCTAGGGCTAAGGCCAACGACACGCCCCTGCTCCTCTCCTTTGGTGGTCTCATCAATTGTAGCATATCCAAGGGCCAACCCCCATGCGCTGGCCCCTCCCCTGTAATGGCACACATGTTATAAATAAATAGAACTTGCAAACTTAATATGTTAAGTTCTATTGCAATGGCACGTTGGTGTATGGATATGCTTGTTCGTTGATGGTTGTGGGTTCAATTCTGCTACTGTGCAGATGTGGTTTTTTTATGTTTTCTTATATTTAACATTCATAAGTTACTTTACATTCATACATTACTTTGCCACATTACATTCATCACTTAAAACATATCATATACATCCATAAGACAACACTGTATTGAAACAATATGCAATTGTAATAAATTACTATGCTACAACAGATAATAAGCAAATAAACACATAAAGACAGATTTTACCATGTTTCATCCCAATGTGGGACTACGTCCATAAGAATTGTTGCTTATAAAATAGAATTTGTACAACAAACAATTCTTGGCCTGCGCACTCAACTGCAGGCAGTCCTCGCACTTAACTGGGGACCCAGGCCTCTACGCACTCAACTGCAGAGCCTCGCCCTCTTTCCCAAACCACACTCACAGAGATACAACCATTCAATACATGATGTGATTCTTCAAGATTACCTCCTTATTTATTATTCATCTCTGTATATACTATTACATCGAGCGATATATCATCACAATACCATCATCCATATACTATGGACTCCCCTAATACAAGCTATTATGGTCAAAAACCATTCATCATTTACAACATTACATTCTTTTAACAAAATGGAGGGGCTTCGACCCGCCTCGAAGCCCATATACCGTGCGGTATATCTACTACGCGGTCCACTTTGGTGCTCTGCGCGGTCCACTTCGAGCTCCGCTGCACCCTTTACTTCACACTTCTCTCCCCAAAATGCAGAGCCTTCACCAAAATCTAGGCCAAGTTGGTTTGCGCCCAACATGTAATAGGATATTAAATCTATGAGAAGTTCCGATGAACTTTCCATAGTAAATTGATAACCCCATTAATGACCTGATCTCATCCACATTTATAGGATTTGCCTATTCCATGATAGCTCTGATCTTTTTTGAACCCACTATTATGCCTTCTTTGGAAACAACATGTCCCAAGTAATGTACCTTTATTTGAAAGAAGATGCACTTACTAAGCTTGGCATACAATTTATGCTCTCTTGGCAATTTCAATATTGTTGCTAAGTGTTCGGCATTATCTTCCTCTTTCTTAAAATATATCAATATATCATCAATGCATATAATCACAAAAGTGTCTAGATAAGGATGCAACACACTATTCGTTAAACATGTAAAACTAGTTGGAGAATTAGTCAAACCAAAAGGAACCATAACAAACTCATAATGCCCATACCTGGTCTAGAAAGAAGTCCTGTAGATGTCCTTTTCTTTTATGTGTACTTGATGGTATCCTGCTCTCAAATCAATATTCAAGAATATTGTTGCTCCCATCAACTGGTCAGAAAAATCATCAATCCTCGGCAATAAATACTTGTTCTTGATCGTCACCTTATTCAGTTGCTTGTAATCAATACACAACCTAAGAGTACCATCCTTCTTCTTCACAAACAACACTGGTGCACCCCAAGGTGATACACTTAGCCTAATGTATCCCTTGTCAAGCATTTCCTTCAACTGGAACTTCAGTTTCACTAGATTTGGAGTGCTCATCCTGTAAGGTGCCTTTGATGTTGGTGCTGCTCCTAGTACAAACTCAATAGAAAAGTCCACTTCCATGTGAGGTGACAACCCTGAAATATCTGGTTGGAATACATCTTGAAACTGTTGTAAAACGAAATACCTCTTCAAGACTTCTTCATCTTCAACTTCATTACCTTTATAACTGGAAACATGCATTGCGAACAATACACAACCCTTCTTGGAACTATGCATTGCTTGCATAACTGTAAACATCCTCACTGATGTAGGGTTCTTCTTACCCTGTAAAATTATCTTCTCTCCATCATCATCCAAACACTCAATAGTCTTCTGATAACAGTACACCTTATTCATGTGAAAGTACAACCAATCCATACCTAGAAACATATGTTATGATCCCAATAGAAGCACATTCAAATGTGTTGATGTAGGCATATCGTTCAACTTAAATGCAAAAGCTCTTACCCAATGATGAACTGTTTTCTTAGTACCTGTAGCCAATTGCACCAACCAAGTCTCTGCATGCACTTCTTTTCTCAAAACACACTTATCCACTAGGTCAAGGTTAACATAACTATAGTTAGATCCGAGGTCAATAAAAATAGAAATAACTTGATCACAGAGCTTACCTTCCATCTCAATAACATATTCTTGTTGATCCTCCTCGTTATCAAATGTTGGATAGATCTAAGGAATTCTCTATCCAACATCCCCAACTATCTGTGCCTCCTTAGCACTGTAGATCTTAGGCCTACCACCCTGATACAATGGACAATCCTTCTTGCAATGATCCTTGCCACATATCCAACACTTCAACTGTCCACTACCTTTGTTCTGTTGCTCTCTAGGATCTGACCCATGTCCCTTCTCAACTGCATTAAACTTCTTGTAAGGACCAACATATTCCTTCTCATCTTCATTTTAAGGTCTTCCCCACTTAGATGGCCACTTTCCTTTTGTCTTATCATCCCCTTTCCAACCATTCTTGGACTCAGTCTTACACTTCGATTACTCATAACAGTGCTTCAACTTTGCAATGACTTCTTCCAGTGACCGAGGCTCATCATACTCAATCTGATCCTTAAATTCTAATGGAAATTCATTGATAAATCTCTGTTTTTTCTTTCTCATCCTTAAGATAAGGAATATATCTTAACAACTTTTGGAACATAGTCATGTACTCTTCATCTATCATGGATCCCATCTTCAGCTCATAGAACTCCTTTACCTTTCCATCATAGTACCTCTCTAAAAAGTATTTCTTGCTAAAGAATCTCTTGAATTCATGCCAACTCAACTCCTCTGTCATGATGTCTCTTGCACACTTCACATATTCCCACCAGATGTCTACTAAATTCCCTTTGAAGCTGAAAATAGCTATTTTGGCCTTCATTTTCTCTGTATAATCATGTAGCTCAAATAACTTCTTCATCCCAAGCAACCATGCATCTGTATCTTTTGGTTTCTTCATCTCTCCATCGAATATAGGTGGCTTAGATTTCTTGAACTCATCTAGAAAATATCCCCTCCCACTCCTCCTGTAAGGATGATCATGACGATGACCATGATACCTGTTTGAACTAGAACGAGAATAGAAATCATAACCACTGCCTCTCCTATCAAGTGTATCCAATAACTTTCCATCTATGACTGCGTCATCGTTGTCCAATTTGTGCCCACCATGAGACCTGCTACCATATTCCCCATTAGTCATGTCCTCTTGTCCATAACTGATTTGTGGTTGTCCCTGTTGCTGCAAGTATGACACACTCTGAAGGATAATTGCATTGACATTTTCTTGTTTCTTCTATGCCCTAGAAAGTATTTCATATGACTGAATGATCTTGTCACTATCTACTTTGTAACTTATGATTTCTGCCTTCAGACTTCTCAAGGTGTATGCTATGTCAGGAGAGTACTTATCTCTTAGCTACTCTATGATCTATAAGGAGAGTCTCATGAACTATAATCCATCATTTTGCTATTCATCTCTGATATTCTTCTTCCTGCAAGCATACCATGTCAGATAAAACAAATGTAAACATAATCAACAATACCTTAGTGAATTTCGGGGGAGGTTATCTTATCTACAAAATCAATCTAGATTAGCACAATACCTGTATATACATAATCATATCAATATATTGACATCATGCCTGTTCAAACAAACTGCACACAATGACATCATGCACGACAACCATAACCATGACAATGCATGCATAAAAACCACATAGATGTTGACATGCATGTATGACAAACACATTATGCCCATTTCGTTCAAGTATTGAACCATGCTTTGATACCAATCTACTATCAGATATCATCCAAAGAGAATGAAACCCGCTTTGTTACCAAATTGTAACCACCCCCTCCAACATTTACACACTTTAACTGGTCTATTGGGGTAAACATGATATGAGTGCTACTATGACATGACTCAACCTCCTAAGTATGATTAAGGAAGTGGAACCATCAAACTATGACTTTACTGACCTTCCTTAGGAGCTACAAGACACTTAGGAGCTAGACAACCACTCCTAGTGCCTAAACCCTGATCTGAATTGTTTTTTTAGTGACCTGGGCTCCCAACTACATGCATGCCAAGGCCTCCATGTGGTTGTGGGCTTCCAACCACATGAATAAGTCTACCAGGTAGGGTTGTGACCTTAAATCTTTAGTTCAAAGGGTTCAGTCCAAGATTATGAGCCTAAATTCTAGATCAGCCAACAGAGCACTGCCCAAAACTTAGTGAGATATTCCAGAATGATAATTAACATAAAAAAAAGCCATCGTACA
Source organism: Pinus taeda (assembly GCA_000404065.3). Taxonomy (NCBI): domain Eukaryota; kingdom Viridiplantae; phylum Streptophyta; class Pinopsida; order Pinales; family Pinaceae; genus Pinus; species Pinus taeda. The sequence goes on along the minus strand of APFE031484281.1, from coordinate 13,734 downwards.
AGACTTGATGAAAGACTTAACCTATCCAAGCCTAACCATGACAGTTATTTCATCAATCATATCATGAACATGTAATCTACAAGTCATGAATGCATATTTGAACATAGGGGTTTGAAACTTATCAGAGAATCATTAAGAAGGTCTAATTCCATATCATAATAGAAACAATAACATTTTTTATCTCATGCATTCAATAACCATTCATCAACTAATCAAAACATATCAAGAGCCATAGCTAGAACCTATTATGGAACCATGTTAATAACCAACACATTACCAGAATAATAACTATCATAGAATGACAATCAAAGCCACATAATAACAAGCACAAGAACTCATGAAATACCATAGAAAAAGAGCTCTTATTAACATATGCAAAAGCCAACCAAGTTAGGGACTTCCACATACCACCCAACCATAGATTGAGCTTAACTAAATCTTTCTTTCATTCAATCACCCCTGTACCATATTCCAAGCATGAATGTTGGACTTAAGACAAAAACAACCAAGGATTTTTGGAGATTAAACCACCTCCACCCTCATGCTCTCAAAATCTCGTCAAAATTGGTCAAGAGATCACATAATCAAAACGATGCATAAATATCTAGGGCTTCCCTGAGATTAAATCACCTCCACCATCATGCTTTACCGTTATCTTGCCAAAATAGGTCAAGGGATTACTAGGCCCAAAACAAGCTTGTAGGCCTCATAATTTCTTCACAAATACCTTGAGGAATTTGCATGTCTCCACCCTCAAGATTTACTACAATCCCGCCAAAACCGATCAAGGGATTTCTAGGCCCTATGAGAATTTTCCTAAGACCACCTCACTTGGTTTCAAAACCATCCAACAATCCAAAGCTCAACCGAATAAAACAACCGAGTCACACCATGGCTATCTGGAAATGGAAAGGTAAGGGTTAAAACCATTGTCATACCTGGAAAAACCCATGCCAATAACAACAAGAGAACCAAATACATACATGAATGTACCATGCATTCACTAACCAACTAGGAAATCACATATGCAACTTGTTATCTGCAAGTCTTCTCGCTGAAATTGTTTGATCCAAATTTTCCTTGTTTGTCCCTTGCTTTCCTTACTTGTCATCTTCCTTCCTTTGCTATCCTTTCTCTAATGCTAAAGTGCTCCAAGAATGCTCTATGTGTGCAAGAGTATGAGAGAAAAGAGAGAGAGCTCCAAAATTGAACTAACAAAAGGCTGTGAACTAACATTTCATCTCTCTTTTCTCCTATTTTCATTTATTTTCATAAATAAATGTCAATTAATATCTCTTACATTTTCCAATGCCTTTGCCAATTTCCTTAGCCATAATAAACCGAAACAAACACCCACTAGGATGTTTTGCCCAACATTCAGGTTGGAATATGTGTCTCATGACCTTGGTCTTATTTTTTCTTTATTATACGAATTTTTAACCTTAGGTTCTTAAAACATTCTATTTATTATTATTAATAATATTTTTAAATATCATATCTTAATTTTTATATTAAAAGTTAAATGAATTATTTTTATTAGAAAGTAATTAAATTTTAATATGGTCAACACACACATTAATTATAATTTTCCCTAATACATGGGTATTTAAATAATTTATCTATATCATGCTAAAATATGTATCATTTTGACACTGAAAAGTAATAATATAAGGTTGGGTTTTTTGTTTTGTTTTGTTAAACCATAGTAAGAGTGAGATTATTGATGTTTTATAATACCTTTAAATAAAACTAGCCAAATATAACTAGGCTATCCTACCTAGGCTTAGCCTAGTTACAAAAAAAAGTCAAATATACTATAGATTTTCTATTAATAAAAGTTCCAAGGGTTAGCTCAAGTGATGTAGAGAGACATAAAAAAAATTTAGATTGTTGATCTCAGGTTGGACTCTTTTCGATTTCTTTAAAGCGATGTCTCATAGTCAAAACAAAGTGACAATTTACCAAATTTACCATCAATAAAATGTGAGAAAATACTCTAAGAAAAAACAAAAATAATACATTTATTAATAACAAAATTAAAAAATTAAATTAAATTGCCACACATAATTTTTTAAAATTATCAAACCATTAAAAAATTATTAAAAAAACAACACGAACTATAACTCAAAACATATTTCTCCTTTATTAAAGAACATCTAAAAATATCAAAAGAGCAGGTTGCTTTTCATTGAAAAATAATTTATAAGACAAAACACATTGCTTCTTTGCAAAGAGAGTTTCAGATCTTGAAGTGGCACAATGCTTCTTTTGCAAGAAGAATATCAAATTTTAAAGAATTAACTCTTAAAATTTTGCACAAGGAGAATCGTAAATTTTGAAAAATTAATGGTTCACACAAAATAAATATAAAGATTTTGCAAAATAAATCTAAAGTTTTGCAGAAAGCAATAAAGAATTGCATTTACGAGAGGATCTCAAATCTTAACGAATCACATTGCTTCTTTTGCGAAGAGCACATGTTGATATTGCCAAAGACGGCGACAAGGAAGGGCAACGTTGACCAATATTTGCGATCGTACACGCCTACTTTCTAGAATTGCTTAGAATTGTAGTTCGTTAAGATGATAAAGTTTTTATTAAATTTTATAACTAGATATAGTAAAAGATGATAGTATGAGATATAAGACGTAAGCAGATATAGATATAGTAAAAGATGATAGTATGAGATATAATACGTAAGCGGATATAGGTGGGGTTTAGTTTTCTTCAAGTTTTTAGGTAATTTTTATGTGTAGTTTTTAGTGTGATTTTTTGGAGTGTGTAAAATTAAGTCGAAAAATTTATGGTGATATTTTAATTTTTGTTATTTAAATTAATTTTTTGATTTTATATAGATTTAGAAACGTGACAAATTCTAGAGAATTTTTTTATGTAAAAATTACTCATTAAACTTATTATTTTAAAAAAATAAAAAAAATAAAAATCTAACTAAAAACTTGAAAAAAATCACATTAAAAACAACTAATTAAGACACTTACAATTAAATTGCCTCCGCAGGTTCTATTTTCCGCCTTTAAATTCCCATTTTTCACAACAGGTAATCTCATTCTTTGTCACAGCATTCTGTAACCTGAATGATGACGTCCAACAATATGCTTCAGCTACTTGTGCTGTTACTTACGCTCGTCTCCAGCGCCAGAGCAGCGGAGCTGCGGATGAAGGCTTCTTGTTTGAATTTTGATCGGAGCGGCGGATGAAGACTTCTGGTTTGAATTTTGATCCTGTTATCCTAGTCACTCTTTAGTTTTGTTTTTTTGGTTCAGGCAGCCGTGCATGGTTAGCCCTTCAAGATTTTAGTACTATATGGAAAGTTTAGTTAATATTGTTTTGTCTGTGTCTTGGTCAGGCTTGTGGCTTGGTCAGCCTTGTTTTCTCAGTCTGTAGGCCATTCCTCTTATAGTGTTCAGTATAAACTTTTGATCCTTTTGATCGATCAAGTTAAAAGCAAAATATATTTTCTCCAGTAATACAGATTTTGTATTTTATGTAACTTTGTGAAATAAAATATTTTTTACTGAATTTAATAATAATAAAAAAATTAACTATAATTTTAATGAATTTTAATTCAATAATCAAACTTTAATTTAATAAAAAAATTCAATTTAATAATTAAATTTATATAATGTTAAACTTTAAATCTCCCTCTAAAAAAATTTAATCTAATAATTAAATTTATAATTTAATTATTTAAAAAATAATAAATTAATTATTTTTAGTAATTTTAATTTAATAATAATAAAAAATTAATATAATAATTATATTTATAATAAAATTGTGAAGAATTTAATTTAATAATGAACATTTAAATTAAATTTTTAATTTAATAAATAAATTGATAAGTATAAAACTCTGGCTCTCTACACCTATTTTGAAAAGCATAAAATGATTTCCAAGCCCCAATGTTCTTTTCTTTCTACAACCATCCTAGCTTAGATTTTTGTTGAAGTCAATTCCGAGGTATTTGAAATCTGCAACTTCTTCCAGCATGTTGCCTTTAAAGTAGAACTTATGCTGGTTATGTTTTTTTTTTTTTTTATAAAGAAAACCACTACTTTCGTTTCGCTGATGTTGAGCCTCATTTTTGTTCAATTTTTATAACATTTCTAAGGCCTTGCTTCCCCCCTTTAGAACTCTTTTTTACCCTTAATAATTTTTTTTTTTTCCATATTATATGTGTTTTTGACCAAAAAGGTGATGTGAGCTTTAAGGTATGCAAATCATTTTAAAAAGTATCTTTCACTTTATTCTTCACTGTTTTTGAAGTTGAATATTACCTAATCCAATTATCTACAATTTCAACAATTTCAAGAGTGCTGACTGAATCTTATGCAAAACAACTATCTTCTGAAGTGGTTCCGTGATTTCCTGCAAACATCCCGTGATTCTTGTAGGATCGTTGATTTCTTGCAGACATCCCGCGATTCCTGTAGGATTCCTTTTTAACAGATACATTTTTCTTTCCTTTGAAACCCTTTTCTTTTTCTTTACTCTTAAATGGATTTTTACTACCCTCTTTTGGAGTATTTTTTCCTCTTGCCTCAAGATGAGTGGCTTGCACCCACACCTCATCTAGATTATTGGGATTAAACATAAGGATAGCATGCCTAAGGTAACTATGTAATCCCCCTATGTATTTCAACAATGCGTCTTGTGATTGCAAATCTACACCTAACATTAGAGACCTTTTTCTGAATTCTTGGGTCTAATCTTGCACATTTTGACCTTTAAGTTGTCTAAAAGCCTGCCAATTCATGATGCCTTTCTACATATATGCTAGAGGGTAGAATTATCTTTTAATTGCAGCAGTGAAATTAGACCAAAAAATTGAGATCTTACCATGTTTTTTATCTCTTTCTGTGCCTTTGATTGCCACCATACTAGTGTTGCATCCTCTAGCCTCAAGGAAGCTAATTGAATCTTTATGCCATCCTCTTAAAGGTTTTGAATCCTGTAATAGACCTCCAACTAGTGAACCCAATTGTCAAGCTTCTCTACATTCACTTTACCATTATACATAAGCAGTTCAAATTAAACATCAAGTTTTAATGAAGGTGATTTACAAATTCCTTTGGAGGTATGTTGATGAGTATGAGTAAGGGTTGTATTAGTGGAAGAAGTTGAATATGCCTATGAAGATGAAGATGAAGAAGTTGGTGGAGAGGTTGGAGGTTTACCTCCATTTCCATTACCTCTTCCTCCTAAAGAACCTTCTCCTTTGGGAAGTTTGGAGCTTTCACCTTACAGTCTAGTATTCCTCTCTTCATAGAAGACCTTCACCATATCTATCATATCAAAGAAAGCCTTCCTAAAGGCCTCCTCATCCTCTATCATGTTTGTAGGCTCTCCTTCATGAGCCATGCTCACTGAAGTCTCAAATGCAACTTGAGGAAGAATTGGTGGTGGAGATTGTGGCAACCTTGCACTCCTTCTCCTTGACCCAACTCCAGGGCTTTCAACTAGCTTCCCTTCTCCTCTCTTGAGCTTCCCTTCTCCTTGACCCAACTCTAGGGCTTTCAACTAGCTTCCCTTCTCCTCTCTTGAGCTTCCCTTCTCCTTGACCCAACTCCAGGGCTTTCAACTAGCTTCCCTTCTCCTCTCTTGAGCTTCCCTTCTCCTTGACCCAACTCCAGGGCTTTCAACTAGCTTCCCTTCTCCTCTCTTGAGCTTCAACCTTGAAAGCATGATATTAACTTGCAAACAGTTAAATCCTTCTTGCACAAAGAAAACCAAGAGCTTTAATACCAAACTTGATCTAATTGGGAAAATTAGTTTTGTTGTGCTAAATTCATTTTTAGAATATGTTAAATGTGCTTAAGGATTCATGAGAATATTTACAAGTTTTAAAGCATGAGTTTTGAGTGCTTTTATGTAAATTTTATGTGCAAATTAACATAAACAAATGATTGAACAACAATATATAACAGATATAAAAATCAACATAAACAATATCGCAATAGCACATGATTAAGGATTTCACCCCTTCTGGGCTATGTTTCCTTGGTCTAGCTTCCAATGGCTTAGCCCTCTCTATTATGCTAAAAAATATGAATACATCAGTTTATAATGCTTAGAAAGCTCTAAAACATGTTCTAAGGGCTCCAAGATTTCCAAAAATGCCTGTGTAGTCTCTTTTTGCTCCTGATTTGGTCAAAAAATGAAGAAGTTATGGCCTTTCCAAGTTGTCTACTAATCACATCACAAATTCCCCAAAATTTGGCACCATCCTACAAATTTTCCCCAAAACGCACTAATAGAGCGACAATTTTGCCGATTTTCGGGTGAAATTATCAGATGCTTTAAATATCCTCCAACACCTTAATTTCGAAAAATTCGGGCCATATGGGGACCACGTGCCCAAGGCTAAAGCCAACGGCCCGCCCCCGCTCCTCTCCTCCGGTGGTCGTGTCAATGGTAGCATATCCAAGGGCCAACCCCCATGGGCTAGCCCCTCCCCCGGAATGGCGCACATGTTATAAATAAATAGAACTTGCGAACTTAATATGTTAAGTTCTATTGCAATGGCACGTTGGTGTATGGATATGCTTGTTTGTTGATGGTCGCGAGTTCGACTCCTGCTACTATGCAGATGTGGTTTTTTTATGTTTTCTTATACTTAACATTCATAAGTTACTTTGCATTCATACATTACTTTGCCACTTTACATTCATCACTTAAAACATATCATATACATCCATAAGACATCACTATATTGAAACAATATGCAATTGTAATAAATTGCTATGCTACAACAGAGAATAAGCAAATAAACACATAAAGACAGATTTTACCATGGTTCATCCCAATGTGGGACTACGTCCACAAGAATTGTTGCTTATAATATAGAATTTGTATAACAAACAATTCTTGGCCTGCACACTCAACTACACGTAGTCCTCGCACTCAACTGCGGACCCAAGCCTCTGTGCACTCAGCTGCAGAGCCTTGCCTTCTTGCCCAAACCACACTCATAGAGATACAACCATTCAATACATGATGTGATTCTTCAAGATTACCTCCTCCTTTATTATTCATCCCTGTATATACTATTACATTGAGCAATATATCATCACAATACCATCGTCCATATACTATGGATTCCCCTAATACAAGCTACTATGGTGAAAAACCATTCATCATTTACAAAAATTACATTCTTTTAACAAAAGGGAAGGGCTTCAACCCACCCCAAAGCCCATATACCATGTGGTATATCTACTACGCAATCCACTTTGGCGCTCTGCACGGTCCACTTCAAGCTCCGTTGTATCCTTTACTTCACACTTATCTCCCCAAAATGCAGAGTCTTCACCAAAATTTAGGCCAAGTTGGGTTGTGCCCAACATGCAATAGGATAGGAAATCTATGAGAAGTTCCCGATGAACCTACCATAGTAATTTGCTAACCCCATTAATAATCTGACCTCATCCATATTTATAGGATTTTCCTATTCCATGATAGCTCTGATCTTTTCCGAACCCATTGTTATGCCTTCTTTGGAAAGAACATGTCCCAAGTAATGTACCTTTCTCTGAAAGAAGATGCACTTACTAAGATTGTCATACAATTTATGCTCTCTTGGCAATTTCAATATTGTTGCTAAGTGTTCAACATTCTCTTCCTCATTCTTAAAATATATCAATATATCATTAGTGAATATAATCACAAACGTGTCTAGATAAGGACGCAACACACTATTCGTTAAACATGTAAAACTAGTTTGAGAATTAGTCAATGGTGGCCTGGGTGCAAGCGATATGGACAAATGGCTAAAACCTGAAATAATTTCTTCTAACTCTAGCTGAATTTCTCCTTCTGTTTCAACAAGTGTATCAGTCATCTATTATTAGCTTGACTTCTTCATGATTTTTTGCCTCTAATCACCTCAACCCTTGTTATCGGGCACAAATCATATCATAGGCCTATTTCCCTCCTTTCGGACTATAATTCCATAGGAATTGTAATAATATACTAGCATTGCTTTAAAATGAAGAAACTACGTTTTAAACACAAAACACACAATCGGCGGGCTTCTGTTCCAAAGGAACATAGCAACACTATCGCGCTTTAACACCATTATAGTGTTAATTCTCAGGAATTACACTATCGGTGCAAGATTCCCAAAGAAATGCATTACACCCAAATAACACTATCGGCAGTTACTATCGGCCTTGCAACGTTCCTTTCTCCGACGCGATAACACATAGTGTTATCGGAGATCGCAGTCACGACTCCAATGTTCCCAATGCAAGGCTCTTTCCGCTCCGACCTAGCGATGCGATAACAATCACAGACCCGATAACCTTTCCACTCTTCTCTATAATGTTTTAGGTCTAGTTGTTGGAGTTTCGGACTTCAGCGGTTCCAAAGGTCCTTCCCACTCCACTTGTGGTTCTACGATGCGATAATGGTTTGGACCCGATATGGGCATGAACCAGATTCAATAATATTTCAAGTCCAAAACTTCGTTCAGGTTAAGTATTTTTCATGTATTTCCTGTGTAAACAGAGTTTCCGCTTGCGGAACACAACAACGCTTACAAGGAAAATAGGCGTGCCGATATAAGGGAAAAACCATATCAAATATAAATATAGATATTTGATCCTATAGCTTTGGAATCTCCTTTGGTGGGTACCGTACATATTTATACATAATTGGAAAATGTTATATTGTGAAATATTATAGTAATAGTTATGTAAGAGGGTTGAAAAATATTACAGTAATATTTAAATTTTGAATATTATTTTTTTAATTGAAAATCTAAATAATTAAGACAATTATATAATTAAAATTAAATTACATTAGAAATAAAAGTATTTATCTTATATTACATTTTATATTTGTTAAAATTTTAAAATATCATAAAATTAATAAATATATAATTTATTTTAAATTATTATTATTAGTAATTATAAAAAGTATCAATATATGAGTTATACATATATACATTTACAAAATATGTAACAAATTTTTTATTATGAAGATTTATTCTCATTTTAGACTTTCTTATAATCATCCCATGGATTAGGATACACTTTACATGATTATCACGGTAATCTATGTAGGCCTAACTCAATAGGGTTTACATAAGCAGACAATTTAACTTGCCTATTGCTAAGTCACATCTTCGACCAAAAACTTTTTGGGTGTCAAATACAACCAAACATGTACCCCCTAGTTTAGAACATCATTTCATCTCAAGTACAACAAGTATTCAAAATGTTTTACGACAATACTGAGGTTAACACACTCCTTTATAATAGTCATATGCTCAAAGTATAAGCCCATTTACATCTCATCACTATGCATCACATTTTCTTTACCTCTTCATGAGTCATCCTTCTCTGGAATTACAAACATTGTATCATCCACATTCACTAAATTCTATTGTGCTTCATGTTTCCTTTGTGAGAGGAATATACTGGGCATCTTGATTTAATCTTCTTGAAGCTTTTATTTTTCACCAAATAATTAAGTAGTCAATTCTAACAACTGTGAGCTCACATATTGAGTCGAGTAGGCTCAATATGTTTCCTTTACAAATATAAAAAATATTTAAGAACTCACTTTTCACTTTACTCAGCATGTACAAACTTGATATCTTCAAGTGCAACTTTGGTAACTTTGTTTAGTCTTCATCTTGGATATCCATAGTTTGCTTATCGTTTGTTAGAGTAGCCAATTCTAACAAAATAATTGTACCAATATTGAGTTACCTATGCTAAAAAGGGATAAATATATTCATCCAATATTCCAAAAAATAAAAATAAATTATCACATTACCAAAACATCAAATTTCACCATATTTGACTCAATCTAACAAATGAAATTTGTTTTCCTCTTTATCATCGATCTCAATAACAATTTTCTACAAATCCTCATTGTAATCACTAACTTCAACATTGTGATATATATTCTTCCATGTTGTAGAAAAGTAGGATCTAGATTTTCAATACGGTTTGTTGCAAGGAAAACCTTCACATATCCTCTTGCATCAAACCCATCTAGTTGATTTCATTGTCCTACCCAAAATCCATGGTGATGTAGGTTGGGTTCTCCTCCATGTAAAACACTAATTGGGTATCACATGAGTAACCACACATATTTTCTTCAATAAGGGAAAACAACAACATCAAATGCAATAGCTATCCCCATTAATTTGTACAATAAACGCTTCAAAAGTAGTTGCAAATTATAGAAGTAATTCTTCATATATTGAGATCTATATATGAAATGACACCTACATTATCGACACATCACCCTCACTATGTAGAAATATAATCAAGGCCAGCAAAAGACAAAAACAAGGCATTAACACTAGCTTGAAAATATTTTAAAAATTAGCCTCACTTTCTTCAAACCACATTTTTTGTTGGCTTGAAGAAACTTTATAGATTCTAAATTGGGCTTCTTCATGTGTGTCCTCTTTCAACCATCACCTTGAAAACATTTAATTGTAGACACTTTTTCTCTTTCGCCATCATGATCAATATGCTACTTAGCAACCACATAGGTTACAAAAGAATGTTAGCTTGAGAGATTCATGTTCATAGTTCCAACCATTAGAAAATCAGTTCCATGCCTTGATAGAAAACATGATTTTTGCCTCTATAATTTCTTAGTACAAAGACTGCAATCTCAGGGATCATTTTCTTTGCAATCCCTTATAACCTCTACAACGATCTCATAGCTCATCCTCTGCTACTTGGGTGGCATAAATTTTGATATTCGTTTTTTCTTATAGAAGCCCTTTCTATACATCAATGATTGAAGTTTAATGAGTATCTTGAATTTCCTTCTTGAATGTAAATCCAAGGACTGCAATTTTCTTTCCTAATAATATGTTGAACATTAAAGGAACTACATGTTTACAAACCTTGACTTCGGTTAATAGTCATTGATTTTAATGAATCCTTTCTATTAGTGTTATCAACCTTGCTCCATAAATACGATAAGAAACTAATAATTACAATCCTCTTCGAGTGGGAAACCTCACTTTACAATGAATACATTTTATTATCATTATCCATTTTTAAGGTCACAACCAAGCCAGACACCAAGTTGGTGTGTGAGACCCCCTTGTTCGGGGGACAAGGGACCCACCTTTGTGCAGCAATTTGGCTATTAAGTCTACAAAGACATACATACTCTGCCCCCCTCTGGTTTTGAACCTGTGACCTCTTAGGAGGAAACACATGCTCTTGACCATTAGGCCCACTCAAGTTGTATCGTACAAGACAATATTTGATGCTTCTAAGACTAGGCCTTGCTAGAATATATATATAGGAGACAAATGGTACAATTATAATAAAATTGGAACCTGACAGGTTCTAACCTATATAACAATATAACAATAGAAATATAATCACTCAATATATTGGGCTTAATAAGGAGTTTTAGTGTTAACATAAGGCTTATATATGACTTAATATGCCCCTCCCCTTCAAAGAAGTGATTTCTTCAACACTTGACTATCTGTGAGTGTTTTTGCATGAACAAATCATCTTCCCATGTTGCTTCTTACATTGATAGGTTCTTCCATTTGATGAGGTACTCAACAATCATTCGATTTCTCAACTATTTAGTCCTTGTTTTAATTTTTTTTAGAGTATTAGTATTATTTTCCCTTCTTTATTGATTTATAGTAAAATATTTTAAACTAATATTTTTTCACTAATTACCTTATTTAAAAAACATTAAATACTAGATATACACTTGAAGATAAATCAAACTAAATGTACCTTATTTTACCTATAAATAAAATGTGTTTTTTTAAGAAAAAAATACTCATTTCAAAAATATAATATTATCTTTATTTTATAATTCAAATATATTTTTAATACTAACTTGAACGTTACCCCTCACATATGATTTAACTTGAAATATATTTATTATAAATAAAATAAAATTCATAACCTTTACAATATTTTTTTAATAATATGTATTTATGTAAATCAGTTTCCGGATTCATTTCGTATTTGGTAGTTGTAGTAATCGACGTTTCGAATCAGTAATGATGGTTTATCATCAGGATGAGAAAGATCTATGAAAGACTGATCTACCACTTAGTTCAATAAATAAATGTCCGAGATGAATCGACGTTTCGAATCAGTAATGATGGTTTATCATCAGGATGAGAAAGATCTATGAAAGACTGATCTACCACTTAGTTCAATAAATAAATGTCCGAGATGAAGCGCTGACAGTAACCTTAAAAAGTTGTAAAGTTGACTAATAATTTAATTACTAAATTAAAA
>APFE031484279.1:190550-202055 GCA_000404065.3 Pinus taeda | reverse complement strand
TCGTCATTCTTCCATTCCTCGCTTTCTTTGTTTATCCAATCTGTTTGGATAAGAGAAATGGCGCACAACAATGCTTCCACATCCTCATCCTTTCTTGAGAGTGCATCTGCCACCACATTTTGCTTCCCTTTTTTGTAGATGATTTCAAAGTCATAACCCACATCTTTGTGACTGACAAATTTTTGCCACTCTTTTGAAGATAGTCTTTGTTCTAAAAAGTATTTAAGACTATCATGATCCATTTTTACCTTGAAGTGTCTTCCCATTAGGTAGGGTTGGAACTTATTAAGTGAATGTATTATTGCCAACATTTCATTCTCATAAATAGCTTTGTGTAAATAATTTCCTTTGATTGGATGAATTTCAAAAGAAATGGGTCTTTATTCTTGCATTAGAATAGCACCAATTCCATTTCCCAAGGCATCACATTCCACAATAAAGGTTTTTATGAATTCTGACGTAGCTAAGACCGATGCTTGGAAAATTGTCTCTTTAAGATGTTAAAAGTCCTTCGTTGCTTGTGGAGTCTATGAAAATGCATCTTTCTTCGATGTTGTTGTTAGAGGTTATTCTATTCTCCCATAATTGTCAACAAACTTATGATAATACCTTGTCAACCTGAGAAATCCTCGCAAATACTTTATGGATTTTGGGATTTTCCATTCATTAATGGATTTAATTTTGTTAGGGTCTACCTTAACACCTTCATGATATACAAGATGACCAAAATATTCCACCGCTTATACTCCAAAGAAACATTTGGAGATTTTTGCATATAATTGTTTCTCCTCCAATAGTTTGACCACCCTATCAACATGTTAAACATGATCCTTCCAAGACTTTTTGTAGATTAGTATATCATCAGAAAATACTAACACAAATTTTATAGGGAAGGGTTTGAAAATGGAATTCAGAAAACCTTGAAATGTAGAAGGCGCATTGGTAAGGCCAAAAGGCATCACCAAAAATTCATAATGACCCTCATGAATTCTAACTGTTATTTTCAAAATGTCTTCAGTCTTCATTCTGATTTGATGATATCTTGAACAAAGATCCAACTTGGTGAAGTAAATTGATCCATGTAATTGATCCAATAATTCATCATGGGAAATTTATCTTTAATAGTGAGCTTGTTGAACTCCCTATAATCTAGACACATGCGCCATGATCCATCCTTCTAGTGCACCAATACCACTGGAGCAGAGAAATAAATTTGACTAGGTTGAATTATACTAGCCTCTAACATTTCTACAACCATACGTTCAATTTCACTCTTTTTGGCATAGGGATATCTCTAAGGCCTGATGTTTGGAGGAACACTTCCTGGAATCAAATGAATAGAATGATCATGATCACGAATAGGTGGGAGGCCTTTGGGAGTCTCAAATACCTTGGAATGATTGTTCAAGACTATTTGGAAAACTAGAGAAATAGACGATTTCGATGTGGGAACTTCTAGCATAATTGTGTAATTATGCCTCATTGCTATTTCTTTAGAATGTTTGGCATTCCATTAGTTATCTTTCCCAATTTCCCTGTGATACCCCCTAATTAAAATTCTTTTCCTTTCAAAAAATTTCATGAAAAGTTCTTGAAAATTAAACGATATTGTACGCAAGGATTGTAGCCATTGGACACCTAGTACAATTTCAGCACCACCCATTAGAATGGAGAGAATTGGGCTATTAAATATATATTGTCCCATAGATATTTTGATGTTATGGCACTTACCAAAATCTTTTATGGTTCCTCCACTTGCAACCATCACTTGACACCATGGTGTTTGATATAGGAAGAAATTCAATTCCTTCACTATATTACAATGAATAAAATTATGGGTACTGCTTGAATCAATCAACACTCTTACCTTTTTCTTCTTGATATGTCCTTCTATCTTGATAGTTTAAGGAGTGTTTATTTCAGCAAATGCATTAGAATATATTTTCAGATTCATTTCTTCTTTCTGTATTGTTTGTTCCTGGTGTGTATCCTCTTCTTTTGATGTTTCTTGTTCCTTTTCTTCTTCCTCTTCAAAATATATGTAAAATAATCTCTTCTTAGCACACTTATGACCTTTAGTGTATTTGTTAGGATATTCTGGCACATAGGAAATATTTGAGTATAACATGGTCTAGTGTAGAGTTATGTAAAGTGTGTTTCTTTACTATGTACTTTTGTAACTTACAGTTCGATGGTCACGATATGCAGTGATCTGATGGTTCATTCTCTTGGTATTACCGACACTTGACCCATGGCTTAACACCTGATTGGTCCATAATCTCTATTTAAAGAGCATGGAGGGTCATTTGTAGTGTAACCATTTATGAGAGAAGCTTATGTAAATTTTCATTCTTTTATTAATAAATTTCTTAAAGTGATCGCATTAGCTCAGGCCGTGGACTGTTTCCCTCTTTGAGGGTTTTAACCACGTCAAGGATATTGGTGTATTAATATGTGATCTGTTTGTGAGTAGTCTCCTTTGGTGTTCTATCTGAGGAACTTACCCTATAAATTCCTACATGGTATCAGAGCTATTTGAGGGTCATCTCCATTGGTGATCCAAATCTAGAGTTGGTACAACTACATCCGACTGTCGTTTCCTAGATCTATTGTTCCTGACTGCTTTTGGGATGAGAGGAACACTCCATTATGTTATGAGCATCAGTTACAGTGAGGAACCCATTTCATTTCATGCGAAAAGGTTTCCGATACCCCTAGCTACGTCATTTTTAAGATCTGGAGGTATAAAGTCTTTATTTACAGTTCTAGCTATTCATCTCTCTGTTTATTTCGGTTTATATAACTATCTAATTTTTATTACCAGATCTATAACTTTCATTTCTGAGTGTGCTCTTTGCCCCGCCAGTCAATGTGATATGGGAAAATCAGAAACATAAGGAAGGATTTTTCTCATGCGTATGTTCTTTTCCGCTACGCCTTAGTGTGATCTCAGAAAATTAGAAACATTGAGGAAAATATTTAGTTTCTAGCTAAAGCTAACTTCAAGTCGTAAGGTTGGTTTTTTTTTTTTGTATGTCTGTCTTGGGTTTTGTGGTTTTTGTTTTGTAGGCAAAATAAAGCTCTTTCATGTAAGCATGCACCCCAAAACTTCAGTGACAAAAAAAAATTACTAACCTTTTAAACTAGCTCATTTGGTCCAAAGTTACTTTATGTAAAATTGTTCTCACTCATTATAAAAGGTGAGTCACTTATAATTCTAAAGTCTCTTTATCTTTTATTTAAGTTACAATTTAGTGGGTAGCTCATAAAGTACCATTGTAAAAGTGAGTTTCACTTATTTATAAAAGTGAGTCACATAATTTTTTTTTTTTAAGTGATCTAATTAAATTATGTTTGGGAAGGGGGGGGAGAGGGAATTTTTTTAAATATACAATTATCATTCATTTCTGCACATTCACACAC
This sequence comes from Pinus taeda, assembly GCA_000404065.3. NCBI lineage: Eukaryota > Viridiplantae > Streptophyta > Pinopsida > Pinales > Pinaceae > Pinus > Pinus taeda. Next base: position 198,632 of record APFE031484279.1, on the reverse strand, counting down.
TTTGTCAGCATCTTCAACTTTTTTTCTTCAAAAATCCATAACTTCTTCATCCGAAAGCCATTTTCAGGGCTGTTTCTTTTTAATCATCCTAATTTTTTGAGATATTTCCATTGGAACACTTAATTTCAGCATCTACAACTTCACTTTTTGTTAAAATAGAAATTCCATGCCAGTTTCTTCTTGATAGAACCAACTACTTCCAATGGTGGTCCTACATTGTGGATTTACTTAGAAGTAAAGGTCTTTACAGAATAGCCTCAGGCCAAGAAACCAAACCTGAAGATGAATATAAGGCAACCAAATGGGAAAATAGGCAAGATCAAGCACATGGGTTGATAAGGATGTTTATTTCTCTAGACCTTAGATTCCATATCGCAAAATTCGATACTCCTAATGAAGCAATGAAACAAATCACTAAAGTGTTTGGAATTAAAAATGAAATTAGAGCCCATCAACTTGAAAATGAGTTCCTTACATTGGACCTCAATAATTTTTCTTCCATTGAATATTTTTTGTCCAAGTTCAAGAACCTTAGACTTCCCTTGGAAGGTGTTAAGGTTAAGAAAGAAGATGGTAGCCTTATCTATTCCATTCTTACTAAGTTGGGACCAACCTACTCTATGTTTATTTCCACCTTCCATCCTACTAGAGAAGCCTTTATTTCTCAAGGACAAGATTACAAGTCCCCATCTTTTGATGCCTTTTGTGATTCTTTAATAAGAGAACAAGAAAATCTCTTATATCTTGGTCTTCTTAATCTTGGAAACTCTTCTAAGAAATCCTTAACTACCCAACAACAATCAAATCCAAAGAATCCTAAGAAGCAGTATCCTAAAAGGAATGGTCCTAAACCAAACAAGGGTCCTAAGAAATTTTAGTCTCAAAATGAAAAATCATTTCAACAAAATGATAAGGCAAATAAAAACAAAGGGAAGGAGACTGATAGACATTTCCACTTTTGTAATTGAGATGGCCACTTAGAATCCAAATTGGTTAAGAAGATGGAAGCCTTCGAAGTAGCAATGAAGAAGCATAACATCCATTTGGAGCACTCTTTAACTTCAACTTCATCTTCAGGAATAACACTTTCTGCATGTGGTTGTCAAGCATGTCAGTGTGGTTATGCACTAAATGTATCATCTCCTTCTCATTCTCATGAGTGGCTTATTGATTCTGGAGCTTCTTATCACATGGTAAAAAACAAAGCCATGTTTTCTTCTTTAAATGATTGTAACACCAAAAAATATATATGTTGGTGATGATAAATCTCTTAGTGTTGTAGGGACTGGAACTGTTCATCTAGACAATGGTCAATTTAATGATGTATTATGTGTTCCAACCTTATCCTGCAACCTTCTATATATATATCAGATAAATCATTTAGATGAAGGTAAAATAGTTGAATCTTCACCTCACGATGTTGTAATTAAGCACCTAAGAGATCCTAGAAACATTTTAGCTACTAGCGTTGCTGATGATTCTACAAGGTTGTATAAATTTAACAGCTTTGGGTCATCAAATCTTCCCTTGGTATTTTTTTCTCATAATGATGAAGTGAGCAAACTTTGGCATGAGTGATTTGGTCACTTAAACTATCACTCCCTTCAGAATCTATGGTGACAGGTGTTCCAATGGTATCTTGCAGAGATGGTGTTTGTTCCGGATGTGTAATTGGAAAACATCATCGGGATAGTTTTGAAAAACATGCCTCTTGGCATGCCTCAGCCTCTTTATAGCTTGTGCATAGTGATTTATGTGATCCACTTCCAGTTGTTTCATTCTCTAGCTACAAGTATTTCTTAACTTTCATTGATGATTTCTCCAGATGCACTTGGGTATACTTCTTAAAACTCAAGAGTGAAGTATTTAACACGTTCTTGGCCTTTAAGGCCTTTGTTGAAAAACAATTTGGACATCAAATTCTTAAGCTAAGATCTGATAATGGCAAAGAATATGTTAACAACAAATTCGTCAACTTTTGCACTAAGAATGGAATTCAAATGCAACATATTGTTCCATATACTCCACAACAAAATGGTGTAACTGAAAGGATGAATCACACCTTAAAGGAAATGGCTAATTGTATGCTTCAATCTGGAGGACTTAGTCTTACCTTTTGGGCAGAAGAAATTCACTTTGAAAATTACATACTAAATCACACTCCTACTAAGGATTTTAATAATATCACTCCAAAAGAAGCATGGAGCTTAATTAAACCAAATGTAAGTCACTTTTGTGTTCTTTGAAGTGAAGCATGGGCCCATATTCCAGATGAGAAACATAAATCTTTAGAACCTAAGAGTGAAAAATGTATTTTTATTAGATATTCTAAAGATGTCAAAGGCTATAGACTTATTCCACTTAAGTCCAAAATTTTTATCATTATAAGAAATGTAAATTTTGCTGAAAATATATTGGTCTATGAGCCTAGTTCATCGAATGTGCCACCTCTATATATCCCTTCTACTTCTAAATACATTTCTTCTTCAGATGATGATAACAAGGATGACAATCCTCCCCACCTTCTCAGGATCCTCCTTCAACTCCTCAGCTTCCAAAATGGGTCCGTGCTACTCAGGATGTAGCAGGTGCTCTTACTGGTGATCTTACAGATCAATGACATACACATTATTAGTTCGATAGAGCCTCTTCTTTACTAGCTCAAGCTTCAGCAAATTATGATCCTAACACATTTATAGAAGCTTGAAGCCATCCAGATTGGGATGAAGCTATGAATGAAGAATTTCATTATATGGATGAAGAATATGGTTCATTATTGGTAAATGATACATGGGATATCGTTCCTCTTCCAAAGGACAGAAACTTGGTAGATGCAAATGGGTTTACAGAACCATGTATGGACCATATGGAAAAGTTGATAAACATAAAGCTTGTCTTGTTGCTAATGTTTTTTCACAAGTTGAAGGCATTGACAATACTGAAACCTTCTCCCGTATTGCCAAAATGAACTCTATCCGCCTTGCTTTTTCCCTTGCTGCCTCTTTCAAATGGGAAGTCCATCAGATGGATGTTAAATCTACCTTATTGCATGTGAAATTGCATGAAGAAATCTATATGGAATAACCTACTGGCTTTATAGAAATAGACTCCAACCTTGTATGGTGGCTTAAGAAATCCCTTTATGGTCTCAAGCAAGCCCCTTAGGCTTGGAATGCCAAAATGGATAGCTTTCTTTTAGAAAATGGCTTTTCTAGGTGTCATCCTAACAATACTATCTACACCAAGAAAGTGGGCAAGTCTCTTATCATTCTTGTTCTTTATGTTGATGATCTTATCCTTACTGGTAGTGATCCCAACCTTATAAACCATGTGAAGTCTAGCCTTAAAAGGAATTTTGAAATGACAAACTTAGGACACTTGCATTATTTTCTTGGTCTTAAAGTCTTCTAATCCAAGGAAGGTATTTCCATTTCCTAGTCTAAGTGTGTCTGTGATCTTCTATGCCATTTTCACATGGAAGACTATAAGCCAGCCCCTTCTCCCTTTCAGTATGGAGCCAAAATTTTAGTCACTTGTACTTCCACTGAAGTTGATGCTACCTTATACCATCAACTTGTAGGAAAACTTTTGTATCTGACCCATACTCATCCTGACCTTTCCTTTGTTGTTGGCCTTATTACTCGGTTTATGCAAAACCCGCATGAAATTCATTGGAAAGCAGCTAAAACAATACTTCGTTATGTTTGAGGTACAGTTCAGTTTGGGATTGATTACAGTGGAGAAGCGTCTCCTCTATTGGTTGGTTTCACTGATTCTGATTGGGGTGGTGATCCTGATTATTGAAAGTCTATTACAAGTTACGTGTTCACTCTTGGTTCAGGGCCTATTACATGGGCTTGCAAGAAACAAAGTTCCATTTCTCTTTCTTCAGCAGAAGCAAAGTATCGTGGTGTGATAGAAGCTAGTAAGGAAGCCCTATGGCTTCGTCAGATCCTATCAGAGTTTGGCTTTTAGTAGCAACATCCGACTACACTTTGGTGTGATAATCAAACTGCCATTCAAATATGAAAAGATCCAGTCCAACATAAGCGCAGAAAACACATTGAGTTGCACATGCACTTCATCAGAAAGTTCATTCATGACCATGTCCTTGAAGTGCAATATTGTTCAATAGATGATCAAGTTGCAGACATCTTTACAAATTCTCTCATAGAGGAAAAGTTTACTAAACTTCGATTTATGGTTGGAGTTTAGGAAGTTGTCACTAAGGGGAGATAAGCTCTAATGCCTCCTTGCTTCTCCTATTGTGTCATATGTGTAAATCCTTCAATCCTATCCCAAATTGTTCTTAAGGGGGGATGTTAGGATATTCTGAAACATAGGAAATACTTAAGTATAACTTGGTCTAGTGTAGAGTTAGGTAAAGCGTGTTTCTTTACTATGTACTTTTGTAACTTACAATATGACAGTCACGATATGTAGTGATCTGATGGTTCATTCTCTCCTCGATATTACTGACACTTGATCCATAGATTAGCACCTGATTGGTCGATAATCTCTATTTAAAGAGGATGGAGGATCATTTTTAGTGTACCCATTCATGAGAGAAGCTTATGTAAATTTTCATTCTTTTATTAATAAATTTTCTGAAGTGGCTATGTTGGCTCAGGCCGTGGACTATTTCCCTCTTTGATTGTTTTAACCACTTCAAGAATACTGTTGTATTGATCTGTGATATGTTTGTGAGCGATGTCTTTTCGTGTTCTATCTAAGGAACTTACCCTGTAAATTCCTATAGTATTTGCTATCACAACTATAACAAAGCCCTTTTTCTCTTTTTTGTTCCAATTGTTGTGGTGCCAGCCTTGTAGGTTGTGGAAGGCTAGGGGCAACAAAACTTCCATCTTTATAGTTGTGATTGGTAGGCTTGCTTGTTGCCATAATTTTTCATTCAATTTTTCTTGCCAACCTTAATGCCTTCTCCGATGAATCAGGTTCCCAAATGCGAACATCATGTTCGATGCTATCAGTTGAAAGTCCCTATGAACACATCAATCCTATGCTCCAATGGGCTATCTTTTACCATTATATTCAATTTTTGAAAGCCCTCAATATGCTCCACCATCGGACCCTTTTGTTTGAGATTTATCAAGTGGCTAAAGAAGGTGTTTCTCTTTGTATCCTGATAATGTGCTATCATTTCATTCGTAAAAAATGACCAATTTACAATTTTTTTATGGGAGAAAAGGCATCAATACCATACAAATTGATTTTGTTCCAAATATAAAATTGCAATAAACACCTTTTGTGTGTTTTGCACATTATGGAGATGGAAATATTGTTCCATATGTAGTATCCATGTTACGAGATCCTTTCCATCAAACTTCCTCATATCAATCTTTGGAACATGGTGGGTCTTTATTCCAATGTTAGAGTCTACGAAATCGTTATTAACATTTATCTTGTGCTCATCATGAGTTTTCTCTACTACCTTTTCGCCATTAGGAAGCTTTTCTTGTAGCAATTTTGTCAAACCTTCCTTCAAACCTTCCACGTCTTTCTTCAAATCTTCAATTTTTTCATTATTTGAATCATGATTAAAATTTATTTTGTTCCAATTCTAAGTTTAATCTACTACCTTTTCACCATTAGGAAGCCTTTCTTGTAGCAACTTTGTCAAACCTTCCTTCCAACGTTCCATGTCCTTCCTCCAATCTTCAATGTTTTCTTTCATACCATCCATATTAGCTTCCAATCCTTTCTTTAAACCATCCATCTTATCTTCCACACCTTTCTTTAGACCATCCATCTTACCTTCTGTTACTTGGTCTCGTAATACTAGTGATTACCCCATTACTATTGAGTTATACCCCTTATTATATTGATGTACCCATGTAGTGCCCATATTGTTACTATTGTGCCCCATAGAAGCCCACTATTGTTATTATTGTGCCCTTACATTATTATTGTTATGTAGGCTCTGATTATGTTATGACCCCTTAGACTCCTATATATAGAGAAGAGGTCTTTTCATTTGAATCATCCAAGAATTGTTCATTTATGTAATGTAAAGGAGGTTGCCCCCCGAAGAGGCTGAATTCTAAGGCGTTGATCTATCTTTTCTATATTTTCTTGAGCTGGTTCATAACATTTGGTATCAGAGCTTTGGATTCTAGGGTTTCGCTGCTCCAAACAGATCATCGTGGCATTTTCGCTATAACCTTTTTTCTGTGACAAAAAAAAACACATTTGAGAAGACATCATGATAAATCTTAGGTCCAAATTTTAGAGCTTTTTGTGCTATATTTGTGGAGATATGATCTGAGGAAGTTAGTCTTTCTGCAGACTCTTGAATTACATTCCGAAGAGGTGACCTGGGGAAAATCGTCATAACTTTTTCTCTGAGCATTGGATTGAAATTTCGTAAGAAGGTCAACAGAAGAGGATATACTCCAAGAACTAAGCCTAGATAAAGAAGAAATGAATCCGACCATATCTTGTAATGCATTGGCTGGAATTACCACTCCTCAAACCATCAAGATAGAAGGACAAATCAAGAAGAAAAAGGTAATAGTGTTGATTGATTTAGGAAGCACCCACAATTTTATTCATTGTAAGGTAGAAAAAGAATTGAATTGCTTCTTATATCTAGCACTAGAGTGTCAAGTGATGATTGCAAATGGAGGAGCGATAAATTGTTCTGGAAAGTGCCATAATATCAAGCTATCCATGGGAGAATATGTATTGACTAGCCCAATGCTTTCCATTCCAATGGGAGGTGCTGATGTTGTACTAGGAGTCCAATGGCTACAATCCTTGGGTACAATAGCTTTTACATTTCAAGAACTTTTCATGAAATTTTCTATGGAAGGAAAGGAAGTTGAATTAAGGGGTATTGCAAGGAAACTGGTAAAGATAATCAGCTCTAAGGGTATGACAAAGCTTCTAAAAAAGGAACAAAGAGGTGTAATTTCACAATTATGTTCGCTAGATGTTTCCACATCAAAATCATCTATTTCTCCAAATCTCCAAAAAGTCATGGACAATAATTCCAAGGTATTTGAGACTCCCAAAGGTCTCCCACCTATTCATGTTCATGATCATGCTATTCATCTGATTCCAGGAAGTGTTCCTCCAAACATCAGGATGTACAGATATCCCTATGCCCAAAAGAGTGTAATTGAACGTATGGTTGCAGAAATGCTAGAGGCTGGTATAATTCAACCAAATCAAAGTTCTTTCTCTGCTCCAGTAGTATTGGTGCACAAGAAGGATGAATCATGGCGCATGTGTCCGGATTATAGGGAGCTCAACAAGCTCACTATTAAAGATAAGTTTCCCATTCCTGTCATTGATGAATTACTGGATGGATTGCATGGATCAATTTACTTCACCAAGTTGGATCTTTGTTCAGGATATCATCAAATCAGAATGAAGACTGAGGACATTCCAAAAACAACATTTAGAACTCATGAGGGTCATTATGAATTTTTGGTCATGCCTTTTGGCCTTACCAATGCACCTTCAACATTTCAAGGGTTGATGGATTCAATTTTCAAACCATTCCTTAGAAAATTTGTGTTAGTATTTTTTGATGATATACTAATCTACAGCAAGTCTTGGAAGGATCATGTTGAACATGTTGACAGCGTGCTACAAATATTGGAGGAGAAACAATTATATGCAAAAAGATCCAAATGTTTCTTTGGAGTACAAGAGGTGAATATCTGGGTCATATTGTATCTCATGAAGGAGTTAAGGTAGACCCTAGAAAAATTAAAGCCATTAAGAAATGGAACCACATGCATAAAGCATCTGTGAGGATTTCTCTGGTTCACAGGGTATTATCGCAAGTTTGTTAAGAATTATGGGAGAATAGTAGCGCCTCTAACAACATCATTGAAGAAAAATGCATTTTCATGGACTCCGGAAGCAACAAAGGCCTTTGAAGATCTTAAAGAGGGAATGTTCCAAGCACCAGTCTTAGCTACACTGGACTTCAAAAAAACCTTTATTGTGGAATGTGATGCTTCAGGAAATGGAATTGGTGGTGTTCTAATGCAAGATGAAAGACCCATTGCTTTTGAAAGTCGTCCAATCAAGGGAAAGTTTTTACACAAA
>APFE031484279.1:171711-188624 GCA_000404065.3 Pinus taeda | reverse complement strand
TTACTATTGTGCCCCATAGAAGCCCAATATTGTTATTATTGTGCCCTTACATTATTATTGTTATGTAGGCTCTGATTAAGTTATGACCCCTTAGACTTCTATATATAGAGAGGAGGTCTTTTCATTTGAATCATCGAAGAATTTTTCATTTATGTAATGTAAAGGAGGTTTCCCCCTCGAAGAGGCTGAATTTTAAGGCGTTAATCTATCTTTTCTATCTTTTCTTGAGCTGGTTCATAACAATTTTGTTCTAATTCTGAGTTTACTCTACTGCCTTTTCGCCATTAGGAAGCCTTTCTTGTAGCAACTTTGTCAAACCTTCCTTCCAACGTTCCATGTCCTTCTTCCAGTCTTCAATGTTTTCTTTCATACCATCCATATTAGCTTCCAATCCTTTCTTTAAACCATCCATCTTATCTTCCATGCCTTTCCTTAGACCCTCCATCTTATCTTCTGTTACTTGGTCTCGTAATTTTGATATATCATGTTGCATTTCTTCCTCTTCTTCATGAGTCACGCTAGATATTTCAGGTTGCTTACTAGGTGTTTCCATTTTCTTTCTTCGGGACATCAATTAATCATAATTATTCTTTAATCTACCCTTTGAATTCCTTCGAACTAATTTTTCAAACCAAACTTATGAATTTTTTTTTGAAAACTACACACCTTTTTTAACTTTGTAGGAGCTCGATATTGAATCTGATGTGTCTCTTAAATTTTGGATCTCCAAGGTCTAAAATTGTAAAATTTTGTATTCCTCTGAGTCCTCTTTCCAATGCCACTAGTCTGATTGCAATTGGATTGTCCAAGAAAGTTTTATGCCCAATCTCCCAAGATGACCCGATTATACACTTTTCCAATAAAGAAAAATTTTACGAAGTGCCATGTTTTACTGTTTTAACCTTCTTACCTGAAAATTATGCCAAACAAACTACAGTATGTCCTATTTATGTAACTTCTAATGAAACATCAATCTGATTCTTAGTGAGAATGTTATGGAAACTTTCCCAAGGTCACTCGGTTTGGGATGTAATTCGGGAGCCTACAGAAGCCTTAAATTCTGTGTATAATATCTCCGACAATATAGGGAGCCAAGATCTGAAATTTGGACCCAAGGGTCATCGAGATTTTTGTTCAAATGGATTTTCTTTTAGCTTCTGAAATGTCAAAGAAAAAAAGTTATAGCAAAAATTTCACGATGACCTGTTTTGGAGCAACAAAACCCTAAAATCCAAAGATGTGATACCAAATGTTATGAAACCAGCTCACAAACAGATAGAAAAGATAGATCAACGACTTAAAAATCAACCTTTTGGAGGGGGAAACCTCCTTTACATTAGACAAATGAACAATTCTTGGATGATAAAAATGACAAAACCTCCTTTCTATATATAGGAGTCTAAGGGGTCACAATATAATCAAAGAAGACATAATAATAATAATATAAGGGCACAAAAATAACAATAGTGGGCTTCTATGGGGCACAATAATAACAATAAGGGCTACAATGAAAATATTAATGGGGGAATCACTAGTATCATAGGGACTGAATAAATAATTTCTCTTTTCATTTAGTTCTATGTGTTTTATCTCTTATGATTCACTAGATAAACCATTTTCTTGAGTCTTCTGATTGTAGAGGAAGTTCATTATGAAATGTGAAGAGGTGCAGAGGTGTGGAGGAGTGGAGAGGAAGTTCATTGTGCAGAGGGAAGAAGTGTATAGGAAGTTTTCATTGTGTGGATATGCCTCTTTTCCGATGACACTAAATATATTGTCATTTTAGTGATCCTATCATGTGAGAGAGAAAGCTCTTCCCTTTAAATACATAGTGTTAGTCAAGGTGCATCATCAACGTTGAAATGGTAGTGAGATCGAGTTGTACAAAACATTACTATCTTCAAAATATTCCATACAATGAGAAAAAATTATTGATTTGATTCATAAAAACATTTAGCTATACCTAGATATGGAAGAACATACTTTCTTTTCGATACTTGACATTTTTACTCTTCTAAGTTTTATATTGGTGGCATAAGGGAAAATAAGCATAAGCCTCCTATGCTCAAGATCGAATTGTGAAGCTTAATTAAAATGAATGTAGTTAGAATTTCTAAGGATTTAGTTGCATGATTTTGAACTTGGCATTTTACTTGTTAAATGACGTCACTCGATAAATTCGATCCTTTGATTGGGTGCACCCCTTTTTTTTCTGTAATGCAATTTCGATGGAAAATTTGAACCCAAGAAATTTGATTTAATTCCATGTTACAAAGACACATGTTTAGTGAACTCTACATAAGCTTATTATGCAACCAAATCATGAAATAGAAGAAAATATAGATCAACGACTTGAGAAATAGTCTCTTCGAGGGAGAAACCTCCTTTACCTCAAATAAATGAAAAATTATTTGTTTATACAAATGAGAAGACCTCCTTTCTATATATAGGAGTCTAAGGGGTCATAATATAATCAAAGCAAACATTGCAATAATAATATATGGGCACAAAATTGACAATAACGGGATACTACGACGCATAACAATAACAATTTGGGGACTACATTAACAATAACACTAAGGGGACTACACTATTATTATAGGGACCTAACATGCCCCTCTCGTTCAAAAGTGGTGTTGTCCTCAACACTTTAGTAGTTCAAAATGCTTATCTATAAAATTCTCATCCTCCCATGTGCAATCTTCAATATGAAAGTTCTTTCACTTAATGAGATACTTTGAAAATGATTGATTCCATTGTTTTTGGAATCTTGTTTCTGTGACCATGTCATGATCCAATAGGATTTTCCTTTCTTCATCAAGCTCTACCAATATTGTTTGAACTAGGATCTTGTCACCAATAACCTTCTTTAGTGATGAAACATGGAAAACTAGGTGTACTCAAGAAGATGTAGGCAACTCCAATATGTATGCCATAGTACCAATTTTTTGCAATAACTTGTGAGGACCATAGTACCTGGGTCATAATTTATTATCCTTCTTAGATTTCTTGAGGGAAATTTGCTTGTATGGTTGTAGCCATAAAAACACATAGTCACCTATGTCAACACTTCTTTCGCTATGATATTGATCTTCTTGTTGTTTTATTTGATATTGCGGTAGAGTAAGGTTATTATTTAAGAGTTGGAGAACTTGTTGTTGATGCTCATTGTGATCGTCCACTATTTGAACCTTAGAATTTTCTCTTAAAGATGATGTGATGGGTGGTGGGTGATATCCATAAAGTGTCATAAATGGGGTTATTTTTGTTGTAGTATGGAAGGAAGTGTTATGCCACCATTCAACCAGAGGTAATTGCTTGCCCCATTCTATTTGTTTATCTGATACTAAGAAACGAAGATATCCTTCCAAACATTTGTTCACTATCTCAGTTTTCCCGTCAAATTGAGAATGATAAAATCAGCTATGAGCTAATTGAGTACCAAAACAAGAAAATAATTTTGTCCAAAAATTTCCACTGAAAATGGGATCTTTATCACTTACAATAATATTTGGGTTTCCATGTACCTTTCAAATTGTTTCCATAAATGTAGTAGCAATTGTACTGGATTTAAAAGGATTCGATAATGCACAAAAGTGTGCATACTTGGTAAGTTTTTCAACTACCACCATGATGACATTCTTTCCTTCAAACTTGCGTAAACATATAGTAAAATCCATTGAGACATCTTTCCAACACTAACTTGGAATTACTAAATTTTGTAATAGACTTGGGGTCTTAATTATCTCAACTTTTATTTTGTTGGCAAACCAAACATTTTCCTATAGACTTTTGAATATAAAATTTATTTCCCTCCAAAAAAAAAACCCTTCTTGATCCTATGATAAGTTTTTAAAAATCCTCAGTCACTAAGTGGGAGGTGTGCAATCCCAAAATAATTTTTTGTATGAGTTGGGAATTCTCACAAATACATCAGTGATATTTATACCATAATGAATCATTTTTCCAGCTAAATGTATCAAATGTACTTGGTATTGCTACAAATGTTGAGTTAGTATCTGCACCTCTTCATCAGTCTTCCATTCATCTACTATTTGGTTATCCAATCAGGTTGGATAGTAGAAATGGCACAAAGCAATGATTCCACATCCTCATCCTTTCTTGAGAGTGAATCTACAACAAAAATTTTCTTCCCTTTTTTGTAGATGATTTCAAAGTCATAACCCACCAAATTTGCGACCCAGTTTTTTCTCTTCTAAAGATAATAATTGTTCCAAAAAGTATTTAAGACTATCATGATCTATTTTTACATTGAATTGTCTTCCTATTAGCTAAGATCACCATTGATTTAGTGCATGTAGTATTTCCAACATTTCCATCTCATAAATAACTTTGTGTAAATACCTTCCTTTTATTACACAACTTTTAAAATAAATGGGTCTTCCTTCTTACATTAAAACAACATCAATTCCATTTCTTGATTGTTCCAAAAAGAATTTAAGACTATCATGATCTATTTTTACATTGAATTGTCTTCCTATTAGCTAAGATCACTATTGATTCAGTGCATGTAGTATTTCCAACATTTCCGTCTCATAAATAACTTTGTGTAAATACCTTCCTTTTATTAGACAACTTTTAAAAGAAACGGGCCTTCATTCTTACATTAAAACAACACCAATTCCATTTCCTGAGGCATCACATTTCACAATAAAGGTTTTTGTGAAGTTTGGAATAGCTAAGATTGGTGATTAGAAAATTACCTCTTTGAGATTTTCAATGGCCTTGGCTTCTTCTGGAGTCCAAGAAAATGGATCTTTATTTAGTAATTTTGTTAGAGGTTTCTCTATTCTCCCAGATTTCTTAACAAAAATGTGATAATATCTTGTGAACCAGAGAAATCCTTGAAGATGCTTTTTGGTTGTGGGGATTTTCCATTCCTTAATGACTTCAATTTTGCTAAGGTCTATCTTAACACCCTCATGAGATATAATATGACCCAAATATTCCACCTCCTACACTCCAAAGAAACACTTGGAGGTTTTTGCATATTATGGTTTCTCCTCTAATATTTTAAGCACTTTGTCAACATGTTGAACATTATCCTTCCAAGATTGGTTGTAGATTAGTATATCATCAAAAAATAATAACACAAATTTTCTAAGGAAGTGCTTTAAAATGGAATTCATCAAGCCTTGAAATGTGGAAGGTGCATTAGTAAGGTCAACTGGCATGACCAAAAATTCATCATGACCCCCTTGAGTTCTGAACATTGTTTTCAGAATGTATTTAGTCTTCATTCTAATTTGATGATATCATGAATGAAGATCCAACTTGGTGAAATCGATTTCTCCATGTAATTCATCGAACAATTCATGAATGACAGGAATCGGAAATGTATATTTAATAATGAGTTTATTCAACTCTGTATATTCTAAAAACATATTTCATGATCCATCCTTCTTGTGCACCAATACTACTGAAGCAAAGAAAGAACCTTGACTAGGTCGAATTATGCTAGCCTCTATCATTTCTGCGACCATACTCTCAATATCACTCTTTTTGGAATAGGGATATCTGTAATCCTAGAATCAAATGAATAGCCTGATCATGATAACCAATAGGTGGACGGCCTTTAGGATTCTCAAATACCTTCGAATAATTTTCCAAGACCTTTTGGAGATCTGGAGAAATAGATGATTTTTATGTTTGAATCTCTAATGAGCATACTTGTGCAATTACGCCTCATTTTTCTTTATTTAGAAGCTCTGTCATGCCATTAAAGGTGATTATCCTTCTCAGTTTCCCTGCGATACCCCTTAATTCAACTTCCTTTCCTTCGCAAAAAAATTCAAGAAAAGTTCTTGAAAATTAAAAGCTATCGTTCCCAAATATTGTATCCATTGAAATCCTAGTACATCATCAACACCACCTATTCGAAATGAAAGCATCATACTATTCAATAGATATTTTCCCATTGTTAGATTGATATTATGGAACTTTCCAGAGCAATATATTGTTCCTCCATTTGCAACCATCACTTGACACTCTGGTGGCTGATATAGGAAGAAACACAATACATTGGCTAGCTTACAATGAATAAAATTATGGGTACTACCCAAATCAATAAACACTATTACCCTTTTCTTCTTGATATATTGTTCTATCTTGAGAGTTTGAGGAGTGGTAATTTCTACCAATGCATTAGAAGATAGGGTGGGATTCATTTCTTCTTTCTCTAGGGTTGGTTCCTGGTGTATATCCTCCTCGTTTGGTGTTTCTTTTTCCTTTTCCTCGTAATCTTCACAATTTATGATAAATAATTTCTTCTCATCACACTTATGACCTTTAGTGTATTTTCTATCAGTATTGTAACAAATCCATTTTTCTCTTTTTTCTTCTAGTTGTTGTGGTGTTAACATTGTAGGTTGTGGAACACTAGTAGCAACAACACTTCCATATTTATAGTTGTGAGTGGTAAACTTCCTTATTTCCATAATTTTTCTTTCAAATTTTCTTGCTACTCTGAATGCCTTCTCCAATGAATTAGGTTCCCAAAGGTGAACCTCATGTTGGTTGTTATCCTTTAAAGTCCCTATGAATACTTCAATCCTACGATCCTTTTGAATACCACTTAACCTGATATTCAGTTTTTGGAAGTTGTCAATATGCTCCACCATTGAACCCTCTTGTTTGATATTTATCAATTGGCTAGAGAAGGTGTTTCTCTTTGTTTCTTCACAATGTGCTAGCATTTCCTCCTTAAAAAATTACCAAGTGAAAAATGGATTACAGGAACAAAGCTAAAAATACCATACAAATTGATTGGGCTCTAAATATAAAGATGCAATGCATACCATTTGTGTGTGTTTTACATGATGGAAATCAAAATATTGATCCATCTATAGTATCCATGTTATTGAATCCTTTCCATCAAACTTCCTCATATCTACCTTTGGAACATGGTTGGTCTTATCCCAACATTGAAGTATCTAAAATAATAATTTATATTCCTTCTGTACTCATCATTATTCATGGATTACCTTGTCACAACTAGGAAGCTTTTCCTATAGCAACTTTGTCAAACCTTTCATATCTGCTTTTAAATCTTCCATATCCCCTTTTAAACCATTCGTGTATCATTTTATTTTTATCTCTAAACCATCCATCTTAACATTCATCACCCCCAATTCATTTTTGGTTGATCTTTGGGAGAGTGAAATTTGCTGCACTTTGTCCTATAACTTAATATATCATGTTTCATTTGTTCCTCTTCTTCATGCGTCATATTTGAGCTTTCTAGTTTCTTATTAGGTGTGTCCATTTTTTCTTGATGCATATTGGAATGAAATTATATTTGTACTTTTCTATTCCCTTTTAATCACTTCAAACTGATTCTTTAAACAAAAGTTATGCAAATTAAAAAAATATACACACCTTTTCCTTGTTTCTTGGAGCTAGATATTGAAACTGTTGTAAATCTATAATTTTAGCTCTCCAAGATCTAAAATTTATTGTTGTGGTATCGCTTTAAGTCTTCTTCTCAATTCCATAAGTTATACCAAACTTATATTCTTCAATATAATGTTATGTCCAATCTCCGACGATGACTGGATTATGGATTGGTTCAGTAAATCGAACTTGTATGGAGGGCCACATGTCATTATTTCAACTTTCAACCATGAAAATGATACAGTCAAATATATATTTCATTCACTTTTGTTAAGCTTTTATGAAAATCAAATCCAATACTTAGGGAGAAAGTTAAGACAATTCTTCCAAGTTCACTTGTTTGAGATTGAATCGTGGAGCCTGCAAAAACCCTCACTTCTTCGGACCATCTCTCAAAAAATGTAACAAATCCATATCTAAAATTTGTACACGATTTTGTCTCTATATGGTCTACATTTCAATTTATGATGTCTTATAGAAAACATGTTATAGCGAAAATACCAAGATGACCTGTTTGAGGAAACGAAACCCTAGAATCCAAAGCTTTGATACCAAATGTTATGCAACAAGGTATTAAAATAGAATAAAATATAGATCAACAACTTGAGAAATATCCTCTTCGAGGGGGAAACCTCCTTTACATCACATAAATGAATAATTCTTGGATGACACAAATGAGAAGACCTCCTTTCTATATATAGGTGTCTAAGGGGTCACAATATAATGAGAGCATACATAAGAATAATAATGTAATAGAACAATAATAACAATAATGGGCTTCTATGGGGCACAATAATAATAATATGGGGGATAAATTAATAATAACACTAATGGGAATACACTATTATTATAGGAACCTAACACAAGTAGATATTGGGGTTTGAGGTAAACGTTCATCATTATTCACAGGACCATTTCATTTCAATTGCATAATATATATATTCTATTAAAATTTTGATATGGATCAGCTCAACTTTAATATGCAAAGGGGGCATACACAAATATTTGGAGGCT
Organism: Pinus taeda; assembly: GCA_000404065.3. Taxonomy (NCBI): domain Eukaryota; kingdom Viridiplantae; phylum Streptophyta; class Pinopsida; order Pinales; family Pinaceae; genus Pinus; species Pinus taeda. The sequence continues at coordinate 180,197 of APFE031484279.1, read as the reverse complement.
TTCATTGTGTGGAGTACACAAACTTTGAGGAAGCTTTCATTGTTCTTCCTACACACTCCCACACATGAAATATTCCTTCATTGTTCACAATGTTTCCAAACATATTGTTATTATTAATGCTTCCTCCACACTTGCACACTCCCACACAATGAAATCTTCCTCTACTATTCACAATATATCCAGCCATGTTTTTATTACTTTCCAGTTGGGACTTTTCGTTGGTTTTATAACGAAAAATTCATCCACAGCTCGAAGTGAAATTGATATATTAATTTTGTTGGACTTAAATTTCTAGGTATGTACTTGCTTGATATATAATATTGCTCGGTGTTTCCCTTTCCTCCATTTAATCCATCTACTTAATATGAATTTTAGATCAGATGTAGCCAATTTCTCTATATCTTAAGTGGTTCATGGAAACAACTATAATGCTCACAAAATATGCATATCTCATGGTTTATTTCATTGTGTAGAAGTGCGGCTTGTAGAAGCGATCGCAAAACAAATTGTTCTCAAATAACAAAAAACCATAAAACCCACACAAAGAGGAATGAACTATGTAGCTATCACCTGTGTTATTTTTTCCTTATGTTACAAAAGTGGCTACCACTTGAGGTTGGGAGGTGTCATTATTTGTCTTTTGATATTGCAAATTCTATATTTCTTGGTTGCAACATTTTTTCTCATGTGACACTCGATTTCGACGGCTTCAAAAAAGTTAGTGTTAAGCATATGTGTAATCGTCTCACCCTCGAAAAAATCCCCGGGCTTCCACGTGACATAGATGCGGCACGTGCTGAGGTTTCCTGGAAATGGGAATGGCTTGTAAATGACTCACCATGAGAAGGACTATGATAAGTGTTTGGTGCACACGCACCTAGTTAGCATTAATTAGCTTCATTTAAACTCTAGGTATTTCATATGATGTGAACTTAGTTAGCCTTAGTTAAATATAGTTCTTACATATGGTGTGCACTTGCATTTAGTTAGTAAACTCTAGTGCTTGCATCTGGTGCATGCGCACATTAAAAAAACATAAAGAATGCTTAGATTTAGTTAGATTTAATTAGCCTTAGTTATTGCGTGTACAACTAAGCTTAACTTAGTTCCTTTATGTGTTTATTCTCAAATTAATATTCAGTAATTGAATTCATTTTCTATTCCAATTTTTTTTTTAATTCTTTCTATTTTGTGCCATTATTATTTAGCTAGATCCATATATATGATCTAATAATTTTACATGGTATCATAGCTACAGAGGGTCTGGATAAGGTGCATGATCAATATTTTGTAGTTTTGAAGATCATAGAATTTGAAATTGTTTGGAGATTTGATTTGTGGATCATAATATTAGGTAATTGCTGCAATTGTTGCTATAGCTACAAGGAGAAAGAATGGAGTTTCTGTCTTTGTCTATTATTACTCCATATAAATACTTCTAATGGAAGCGAGATATTTTGCTTCACCTCAGAGGCAAAACTTTGTATTAGATCGTTATGGATACGGAAGTTCAACCAAATTCCACCACTGAAAAATCCAAATACTTCAATACAATGCATGATGCTTTTGGTCTTCTATTATTGTCCATATCTCCAACATTGTGTTTCCAAGTAGATGCATGCAACACTCTAAATGATGTCTTGACAACCTTGGAGAATTTATTTGGAAATAAGGATGAGATGCGGGCTCATATTCTTGAAAATTAGCTAAATTATTTAGATCCAAATAGATTTAAGAACATTCGATATTTCTTTATGAAATTCAAATCATTGATTCTTCAATTATAGGATTGCAAGATCGATAAATGCAAACATGAAGGTCAGTTGATCCTTTCTATTTTTTCTAAATTAGGTCATGAACATGTTGTTTTGTTTTCTACATTTCATATAGTTAGACTTGCAACTGGAGATAAATGGTAAATGCCATAACATAATGCATTTATTGAGTCTCTCATTCATTAGCAGGATAAACTCATCAAGGTGGGTTCACTAAATTCATAAAATGCATATGCACTTACCATGCATGAGAAAGGAAAGTTGAACTTGAAACTAAATTAGTAATCCAAAGTTAAAGGACAGGTAAGAGACCTAGATCCAAGAAAGGAAGGAAATCCAGAACCTCTAGATGACTCTTCCAGCTCTAAGGGTAAGAAGTGTTGGAAATGCAACAAGATGATGGAGCTTAGTGAGAAGAAGTCGCCTTCACTAAGTGGTCCCGCAGGCTATTTTTGGTGCAAAGTCTATTTTTAGACATATGGATCATGGTCTATGAGTTGCAGGATGCTATTTATGGATGATTGGTCATGTTGGTAAAAATAAATGGACTTCTATTTTTAGACATATGGGCGGAGTCTATTTTTATACTGTGAGTCAAAATATAGAACAGTCGAATATTATTAGCTCTTAATAATATTTGGACTATAAACATTATCTTATTCTCTTGCAGCACTTTAGTTCGAGATACGGATGTGGCACATGCACCTGCTAGAAGGAAATACGATTTTTTTATGGGTTAGTTGAGTTATTGCATGAAGGACTTTAGTTAGAACTCAAGTGATTGAGTTAGGTGGAGTTGATTGAGGAGTTGATGGAGTTGTGTTCAATTTGACTTAGTTGAACTAGCTGTAGTTAGTCTAACTGACAAATAGACTAATGATGAGTGGTGTGAATTAATTATTAATTAATTCACTAATTATTAACTCATAAATCAACTAAAGAATACATCAGTTAACTCAGTGCATGGACAGTTCAGTGGAGACAAGTGTTAGAGGTGAGTGAAAGGGCAAGACAACTGTCAGTTGTGACTATAGTTGTGCATGAGATTTGCAGAATTAGTGGATTGAGATTGCCAATGAGGATTGTGTAGTGAAACACAAGGGAAATACGAGTTTGGATCAACCATTCTCATCTATTCTCATGCAAGATTGCACAGTGGAGGCAGACAAGCAGCGGAGGAGATTTGAACCTGTGATTGATTCAGATCTGAGCTAGTTTATGTGTAACAAGTGGAGATAGTACTGAGTACTTGTGAGGAGTATTGTACTATGTATTGTTACATGTTCTCAATCAATATAATATACAGATAGTTGAGGGGTTTTCAGCTGTATGCTTTCCTCGGTACATACCGTGTTGATATGTGTGATTGATGTTTCAATGTGCGCATGCAAATGTTTCTGATTCCGCAAAATTGATGATCAATAGTAGAGGAGGTTATGTATTATGCATGATTCCGCAAATAGTGTATAATCAGGATAATCTCTATGAATAAGTTTTATATTATTCTAAATTTCTACTAGAAGGGAAAGAAAGAAAAATCCAAGTGTCCTTAATGTCACAGAGACTAACATCTAGAATCCTCTTACATGTAGAAGACTATTGATCTTACGGAAAAGACTCTTCTGTAAAATAGTCTTTGTCATCACATTCCAGCAAGTGCGAAGAATAAGACATAGTAAAAACCATTAGAAATAAGGGGTAATCATCTTGCTTTGATTGCCCTTCATTCTACACCTCAAGAATGGATTATGATTCAAGAGCTTCACGTCATATGACTTCTTCATAGGAATATTTTTCTTCTCTACATGCATACTTGGGATGTCCTATTCTCATGGGGCACAATTGTTTAGTTGAAGCAACTTGACAAGGAAGAATGCAATTCGAATATGGATTCATTGAGAATATCTTTCTTATTCCAGGGCTTTTTGTGAATCTTCTTTGTGTATTAAATGACACACACAAACACTGAAAGGAAAGTAGAATTTATGCCAGATTCTGTGAGCATTTATGATATGAAAACCATCTTCAAGATTTCATATGGAAAGCTAAATGATCAATTTTATTTGTATACATTTTATGATTTTGTTCCTAAGTCAGATTCTATTTTGTTACCTATGAATGAAAATGAAGAAAATAGGATTTGGCATGAGAGATTTGGGCACTTGAATTTCAAATATATGCAACAACTTAGCAGGAAAGGGATGGTTAAATGATTGCCAGCCATTGAATTTTCAAATGGTGTTTGTATTGGATGTGCTCTTGGAAAGAATCCACAAGACATACATGGAGTGTCGCTTCACCTTTGGAGCTTGTACACAATGATCTTATGGGTCCATTTCCAGTAGCTTCAACGAGAAAATCAAGATATGTGTTGTCATTTAAAGATGATTGCATGATATTCACTTGGGTTTATTTCCTGAAACTCAAGTATGATGTTTTTCAAAATCTAAGGATTTTCAAAGCACGTGTGGAAAATAAGTCTCAGAAACACATAAAGATGCTTCACACAGATAATGGGAAGGAATATGTCAACAAATATTTTGCAGGAAAATGGGGTGGCTGAGAGGAAAGGTAGATCTTTGAAAGAGATGGTAAATTGCATGTTGCATGCAAGATATCTTCAAGCAAAATTGCGGGACAAAGCTATCAATTGTGCCTCATACATCCAAAATAAATCTCCTCATAAATCTATTACTCAAAAAACACCTTTTGAGGCTTGGACTGACATGTAACCTAAAGTCAGTCACTTCCACATGTTTGGATCTAGAGCATGGGCCCATATTCCTACAGAGAGGAGAAAGGCTTTGGAGCCTCAGAGGAAGGAACGCTTGTTTGTTGGATATTTTGATGAAGTCAAAGTGTACATATTGCTTGATATCAACACTGAAGAGCACTTTATCAAAAGGAGCATGAAGTTTGAAGAAGATGCTTTACATACACCACTAGATGAACCTATTACAAATTTGACCTCACCACTAATTGATGAGTGTTGAGATGATACTTCAAATCATAATTCTAATCTAGATGATCACTTTCATGTGACACCTATTGGAGAACTGACTGTTGAACATCAAGATAATACTTCTTCACACAGTTCAGATGATTCTTGAACACCTTTAGCACATAAATGGTGCAGCATGAGTGATCTCTTAGATGATCTTGCAACTATAACTCAGTTTGAGGAGGCTCCACAAGTACTCTTATCTATGGAGTGATGCATGCCCATGTACATTTATATGATGCATACATTTGATGCATAGAACTATGCAGAAGCAATTGGGCATCTTGAGTGGGAAGCAACTATGAATGAGGTATACAACTCTCTCATTGCAAACTAGACTTGGGACCTGGTCCCGCTACCTTCCAATCATTAACTTGTAGGTGAAAGTGGGTTTGTAAGACCAAGAAAGTAGCAGATGGCCAAGTTAGTCGATATCAGGCACAATTGTTTGCAAAAGGTTTTCAATAGGAACATGGTGTTGACTATGAGGATACTTTTGCTCTAGTGGAAAAAATGGATCCCATTTGTCTAGCTCTTTGATCAATTGCAACATCAAGATGATGGAAGGTGCGTCATATGGATGTGAAGAATTCATTTCGTCATGGTGATCTCGAGGAGGAATTCTACATGGAAAAGCTATAGGGATATATGCAAAATTCATCTCTCATATGTAAAATAAAGAAGTCTCTCTATGACCTCAAGCAGATGCCTAGAGCATGGTATGAAAAGATGGATACCTATTTGTTATCTCAAAATTTTGTACACTACAAATAATATTCCAATGTTTATTTGTTGAAGAAAATTGACTCCTTCTTCATCATAGTACTCTACATAGATGATCTTTTCATAACAGGTAGTTCAACTTTTAACATTACTGAGATTAAAACTGCATTGCATAAGTGATTTTTTATGACAAACAAAGGCTCGCTAAATTTTTTCCTTGGTATAGAGATCAATCAGAGTGGTTCCGGGATTACCATTTCTCAAGCAAGGTATCCTAGAGATCCCTTGGCATGATTTCACGTGAGTGACTCCAAGCAAGCAACCACACCTTTGTTATCAGGGATAAAGCTTGATAATGGAAAAGACACACCATTGGTTGATTGCACATTGTACTGTGAGCTTGGGGGGAGTCTTATTTATCTCGCTCACCCCCTTCATGATCTATTATATGTAGTTGGAGCATTTTTTAGGTACATGCATGAGTCGCATGAGTTACATTAGAATGATGGAAAGCACATCCTTTGATATGTCCATAGTACAATCACCTTTGTGATTCATTATGTTGCAAATTATTCTTTATATCTCATTGGGTCCACAAATTGATATTGGGATGGTGACAACCTTGGGAATAAGTCCACCTATGTTTATGTACTCGGTTTGTGATCCAGTCCAATTTGTCGGTCAAGCAAGAAGCACGTTGCCATTGCTTTATCATCAAGAGAGGGCGAGTACAGAGGAGTAGTCAATGCCACTATTCACGCCATCTAGCTACAAAATTTCCTTTCTAAGCTTCATATTAGTGTCCATCATCCGATCGTTTATGGTGTGATAATGAGAGTACACTAAAGTTTTGCAAAGATCGAGTGCACTAACAACAAGCCAAACATATCAAGATCCACATGCAATTGACAGCACGCCAAACATATCAAGTTCCACATGCACTCCATTAGAGAACTGATCCATGATGGGATCATCGATCTGTAGTATTGTCTGAGTTCTCAGCACACTACTAACATCTTCACCAAGACATTCACTGAGCAAGGGTTTCAATTTCTACAAGATCGTCTCGGGGTGAAGGGCATGACTCCCTAGCAATTGTTCCTTCTTTACCTTTTACTTTATATTTTGAGGAGGGGGTTTCTTCCCACTAGGTTTTCCCTCTTTCCTCTTTTCATGCATTATACATGGGTACTTAAATGGCCTTGTTGTTGGGACTTATTCATTTTGCATCACACTCACCTAAGTTAGCTTAAGGGGGAGTGTTGGTGCACATGCACTTAGTTAGCCTTAATTAGCTTCAGTTAAACTCTAGTCCTTGCAAGTTTTGCAAGTTATGTGCACTTAGTATTAGTTAAATCCAGTTCTTACATGTGGTGTGCACTTGGCTTTAGTTAGTTAACTCTAGTTTGGGCATGTGGTGCATGTGCCCATTAACAAAACATAAATCACACTTAGCATTATAACTTTAATTAGCCTTAGTTATTGCATGCACAACTAAACTTAACTTAGTTTCTTTATATGTTGATTCTCAAATTAATATTCATAATTGAATTCATCTTATATTTCAATTCTTACAAGTTTGGGCCATTATGCTTTAGCTAAATCTGTATCTATGCTCTAATAATTTTACAAAAAAAAACAGACCATGATTTTATGGAAAAGGTAAACCCTATTTCCCTTCTTCATGTTCTTTCTTTCGTCAATCATCCTTCCTCATAGAACTGGACGCTTGGATTAGAAGAATACTTAATATTATTAAAAACCTAAAGGCAAAGGCAGGGAAACAAATGTTTTACACATTTTAACAAATCGATCAAATTAAAAGATGACATATAGCTATGGCAAACTATTAAATATAATTAAGTACCATGCAATCCATTGACTTAGTATTAAATATAATTAAGTACCATGCAATCCATTGACTTAGTATTAAATATAGTTAAGTACCATGCAATCCATTGACTTAGTACATAGTACTTCGTAATATTTACTGTATAACCAAGAACAATAAAGAATGTTCCACAGGTTGCGATGCGAATAGCCTCTGTCCAAGAATGCCAGCTGGTTTTAAAAGATATTGGAGATGGAATCATAAGAAAGTCATGAGATTTACTTTTAAATTTCTGGCAGCGTGCTATGCGAAGTTTGTGAATATTGCTATCATTCACCGTAATCAGGATTAATTGAAATTTGTGTAACATGTCTCTTCTCCAGCCAAATCAAGAAAGCCACACAATTCTGATTCCTTTAACAGCCTCTCAATTTTGGACAATCAAGTCACACATTTCAACTCAGTAGCTCCGATTCTTTTGACAACAACGATTAAAAAATGAAAAGTTTCATGGTTGGTAGGATTTGACATAAAACGCTAACGTAATAGCATGCAACTTTGACTCAGTTCTATAGAAATGATTGATATGAGATAAAGAGTAGTATTATAAGCATTTTAATGTAATATATTTTGTTTTTCTTTCAATCGTATGGATAATGACTTTTTCAAGTTTTAAAATAATCTATTGTTTATAAATATTAAGAGTTCTGGTGAACCATGCAAGCTTTTTATTAACATTGTATCCACATCAAATATTAAATTTAATATGATTCCTTGGCTCTTTCTATGAGTGTCCGTACTTTCTGTTTTTAAGGTTGCTAATGAATTAATAGTCAAGAAATTAGACCTAACTCATCTTGCCATAAGTATTAAATTAATATCATTTACTATTATTTTATAAAAGGTTGATAAGTTTCACTATCATAAAGGATATCCAGTGGATAAACGTTATTATTACACAACATTTCATGTTTTCTGTGACGACCGTTTTTCTACTTTGACGTAGAGTTCAATGGATCATAGTACATTTTGTCTCATGGTGAGGGGGGATATTTTCACAACGTGCAACCACATGAATCAAAGTACAAGCTTTCAACGGTGGTTTGGTAAAAGTGAGTATAAAGGTTATCGGCCACGAGAGTTTGCTTTATATAAT
>APFE031484279.1:157892-169014 GCA_000404065.3 Pinus taeda | reverse complement strand
TGTTCTAGTATTGTGTACGCCTACGCTTGTGTGTATGGTATAATTAAGTTAAATCTTGTGTTCAAGCTTGTTGTACCAAATATCATGTATCTGTTATATGTAAATGTTTGTTAAAGACAGCATGCAGCGCAGAGGAAGATTCTGATGATGATGGAGAGATGAATGCTCTACCAACGAAGAAATCACGAAGGAAACACGCTCCAGGATCTTGTTTTTTTAAAGAAATTGGGATTTTGGGCAACCCCCAAATTCTCATTTTCATCATTCTGTCTATTCAATACATATATATTTGACTTTAATAACAATGCATTTTTTGAGGCATATAGCGGGTTATACATATCCCAAGTCGGCTTCTGCTTAAAGAAATGGATAATTTTAATGTAGTATTCTTATAGCCAACTATCATTTTTTCTAGTGTCATATTTATGAAAGTTATATTTATGAAGCACAAGACGACAATGTACTGAAATTTCTTGGTTTTTCTATGTATGGATGTGATTAGATTTGAACTGAACATTTTCCTTTACTTCCTTTATTCATAGTAATGTTATTTCTTAAAAATGATTATCAGGTCTAGACGTAAAGATTGGGGACATATGTCATCATTTTCTTTTCTTGCAGTGTTATGGTCTTCAAGTTTATTAATTATGTTCCATATTTCTGTTAAATGTATATAGATTAGATCTTCATCTTTTCCTTTCTACAACATCATACTTAATTGGTTTACTAGTATCATATACATGAATCATTATAATGGTTTACAAATTTACTACATAACCTACAATGTTCTTTTTCTGAAAATACTCTCCATATGCATTGTTATTAAAGTAATTTTTGTAATTTGGAAGGCCCAACCAGACCTATATTGGGGACATGCTATATACCTTCCGGACCTATTTACATAGAGATTAGGATTGTTTTAGGCTAATGAATGGGTACCTACTTTGTTCTTTAAAGAGTATAACTAACATAGCTTTATTCAACAATAATTCTTGATATTCCACAATACCAAACTTAGATAAAACAATGCATAACATAATAAAATTATATACTTACACTAAAAACCATGCAAAATGCTTCACTTCTCTATTCTAAGTATTTTGGCCTACCAGAAAAATCAAAGTGGGAAAAAGAATTCTCTACCCAACCAATGAGAACTGGTACCCTCTATGATAACTCTCTCAGAGTCAAGCTTCCCATCCAGAATAGTTTTTCCTTGAGGTAGACCATATGAGGTCCACTTAGGACTTCTCTAACAACAATAGATCCATCCTAGGGTTTCACTGAACACACAGGATTACACTCTAGAATCACTAGTCATTCCATGTCCATATCAGAAATTCCTCTTAGCAATGTCGTGCCTCTCTCAACATCCTCTCTTAAGGGTCTTCACAATTTTTTTTAACTTTATCCTTTGTTGGGTGTCTTCCAACTAGGATCAAATTCTCTCAAGGAAATCCTCTCTTAAGGGTCTTAACACAATTTTTTTTAACTTTATCCTTTCTTGGGTGTGTTCCAACTAGGATCAAATTCAACAAGGTTTCCTGGGGATTTTCCTTCTCATCCTCTTGGCCCACCTAGGGTTTTTCCCTCTCATCCTCTTGGCCCACCTTTTTCCCTAACTGAGATAATCTATCTCTAGGGAAAGAAATTTGGGTAAGCAACTACCTCTGCTCATACCTCTTCCTGAGATTTTCTCAAGTGTCTTTTAAGTATCTGGAATGTGAAATTCCTATTCTACATCTTTTCCCATGGTGATCTTTATGGATAACTAGATACAACATTTTATTAATGTAAAATTTGGACAAACATTTATGTTCAATCACAAATTCATATGAGGTCATTAGCATGGACGGGTAGTATACAAAGTAATGTCAACAATAATTAAATAAAATATTTACAATTTACACCAATATTTACAATTTACACCCTCAGATCTTCTCTCCCTCAAGAAAAACAATGCCCTCAATGTTTTCTTTATGCCTGGTGCATAAAAATTTCATCCTCCCAGGTATCCTATTATGGGCTGAAGTGCTTCCACTTCACTTTAACCTAGGTGATTATTGGCTTCTATAACATAGTTTCTCTCTAATTTAGAATGGGCAGAGGCTCAACCTCCATCCAGCCCTCCCTTAAGAAAAACAATGCCCTCAATGTTTTCTTTATGCCTGGTGCATAAAAATTTCATCCTCCGAGGTATCCTCTTATGGGCTGAAGCGCTTCCACTTCACTTTAACCTAGGTGATTACTGGCTTTTATAACATAGTTTCTCTCTAATTTAGAATGGGCAGAGGCTCAACCAGGAATTATCCATCCAGGTAGACCTACATCCATAATCATTATGGTTGTCATTAGTTTCCATCAATCATTATTTAAGAAACACATACATAATCATTTTAAACATTAGATATCATTTTGGGATTCAACTGCGTTAAGTAAGTCATTCATGTATGACCATTTCCATGAGAGGTAGTCGTAACTGACTAATTTCTCATGATTTTATGAATAGTTCACTATGACCATTTCCATGAGAGGTAGTCGTAACTGATTAATTTCTCATGATTTTATGAATAGTTCACTTAGCACTCATTGCATCGGGTGATGCTCACAGGGGTGAAGAAGTGGGATTGAAACTAGTGAAATGTGGAGAACGAATCACATAGCATCAATCATCACTTCCGGGGCTTGCACCTGGTAACCAGGACTTCCCAGGAGGTCACCCATCCCAGATCTCCTCTGGCTCAAGCGCGCTCAACTGTGGAGTTTTTCCCCACAATCAAGCCCACTTAGCTTTCTACCCCATTTGCAAAACCTTAGCAAGTATTGTGCCTCATGAACCATTCAAGTAGAGATCCCTTGACTCTTTTTGAATTTAAGTATGGGGGTTTACGCATTATTATTTATTGCAAGTTCCTCTTAAACATTATTATTTACTGAAACTTCCTCTTAATTAATAATATTCTTAGGATCATGTATGTATTTCTTTAGAAAATAACCATGGAATACGTTATGGATGTATGTGACTAGGCACACCCAATTAATAGGCTGCAGGCCCAATCTGGGCAAGTATTTGGAAAGGGCCACAAATAGGTGTAACACCCCACCCCACATTTCCCACCTTTTAGAAGCTCACTAGGGTGAACATGAGATGAGAGTTCTTATGCATGACCCAACATCCAAGTTCAAGATATGGAAGTGGAGTATACCATCATGAAACTTACTACAACCTCCAAGGGACACTCACGTAGATGTGAGACAACATCCACTCAAACTTTCTTTGCGACAAAACTATCTTTTTAATTGACTTTACAGCCCAACTGCACACATGCATTCTTTTCCATCTAGCCATAAGGCTCCAGCAACATGCACAAGTCATCCTCCATGCTGGTATAGTTGAAATCTTCTAGATATGTGCTTGCGGTCACATATTCAATCCCAAAATTTTAGAGCGAGTCTACAGGCCACTATCTAGAACTTTCGAGAATCCAGTCTATCATGATGACAAGTCTGTATAATTTATACTTAGGCTCGCATCTTTCCCAAAATTTCCAAACACATGCTATACATTTAGAAAAAACATATAGTAAGCAGAGTAACTATAAGCCATGAATGCATATTTTTTCACTGTTTCCCTGGTTTCATTAGAGAATCATCAAGAAGGCTTACTACCCTTTCAAGCTAGCTGCATCAAACACTAGTTAGTTGATTCATTCATATAACCATTCAATAACTTTTCAAACCATGAACAAGGTTTGTAACAAGATCAGATCATAGAATAATAGTGTACCATGCCTATAACCAACCTATAATCATAATAAATCCATGAAAACCTATTCCTAAAATCAGAACAATAGCCAATACATTTCTCATTAATATCAATAAGAAATAAGACATAATAACATATGCATAAATCCAACCAAGTGAGGGATTTTCGGGTACCACCCAACCATATATTAGGAACTTAATATTTCTTTTAGCCAATCACCCTCATGCCATATTCCAGGAATGAATGTACCATCACATGGGATAAACAAAAATAAAACAAGTCAAGGAATCCATAGGTCAAATGACTTCTACCCTCAACCACACTGGTTTCACCTATATTGGTGCAAAAATCACCTAAACCAAAACAAGCTTGGATGCCTCAAACTTTCTTTACCATACCTAGAGTAATTTTCCTATCTCCACCCACCTATCAAGAGCTCCAATACAAAACCATCTCCACTACCAACCCTTGGGAATCTTCATGAGACCCCCTCAACGAGGATCCAAAATATACAAGTAATCCAAAGCTTAACCAAAAAAGGGAACCCACTACACCATGGTATCCAACAAATGACAAACGAAAGGTTGTACATCATTGTCAGTCCCAAAAAATCCCATGCCAGTGAGAACAATCATGACCAATAAACTTATACATAGACCATGCATCAAATCCCAGCATGCTTAATCACACATGCATAGTATTACCTACAAATCCACAGCTATTTTCTTCCCTTGCTTGTTGTTGTCCAAACTTCCTCTTGTCCTCCCCTTCTTTCCTTGCTTGCTTGCTCCTTTATTCTCTCCAAGTGAATGCTAGAATGTCCAAGAGTGTGTGTCAATGTTATCTCTCTTTTTCTTCCCTTTTTCCTTTAATTTTCCTTCATTTTCCTTAGCATGCATATTTTTATCCCTTTATCTCCCTTTTCTTCTATTTTCCTTTATTTCTTGTATTAATTTCCATTTATTTCCTTTTTATTTTTCCAATGGAAATGTCAATTTCCATAGAATATAGTAAACCACAAGTGACTCCCAATTTAATGTTTCTCCCCTCATTCAACTTGGAGTACTTGTTCCATGACCTTGGCTTAATCTATTTGCTTGAAAACTTAACCCTAGGTTGTTACAAACTCCTCCACCTATTAGAAAAACGTTTATTATTCTTGATAATTACTTGTGATATTTCTTATTATTATGATTTTTTATATCTTCTTTCTTTAGTTCATCAGGAAATTATCAAAATAAACAACACATAAAATAATAGACACCATATGTAGGCGCATGCAAGGCCAAAACCCCCTTGAGGGGAAAAACGAGTCAAGATAATTCTTCCTTTCAATAGTGTTCCTTATGAATCTTCACCCTAGAATATATGAGAGCTTCCCTCCACATCAAGTGAGGCTCCCATAATTTCAACCTCTTCCCAACAAATTCGACTATGCAACACCTTACGACAACTTGCAGCTTTAGGAAACAATGAATTTGGAAGACTTCAATCTCCCAATCGACAACACGAAATAGGGAGAGAGAGACACCAAACTTTTTATTTTCTTTGTCTCCTTAGACTTCCACAAACTCGCATTCACTTTAGCTTCTTGGCAACATACTTCACACCTTTTCCAAGCTACAACAAAACTTTGCACTTCTGTCCAAAAACAACAAATTTTCACACATCTTGCCAACTATAAGATAATTCATACTTGATGAGAGAATGATGCTCCAAATGAATTCGATGAGCTTCCTTTTATAAGCTTCTTGTGGGGTCAAATAGGGATATTCTCTTAGGTTGACATGGTCTGTAGGTTACATAACTCACATTTCTCCCAATAATTAACATTTTTACATGATTAAAAGGCCCAAGAAGGGTCTCTTTAACTATACAATGACTCTATAGGCTCATAATAAATCCTATAAGTTATCAATGGGGACTTTGATCAAAAACATGGTGACCCAAGCATGAAACCCATTCTTTAATAAGTTGCATAAAATTTATTTCTTCATTCTTTTTGTAAGTACATTACATGATGACTCAAGTACATTACTAAAGACCGAACATAGTTATATTTTCCAACACTCCCTCTTAACTAGCGAGGTATTCCTAATGTACAAAAACAATTGAAGATCTCAAACTATATTACCCATGAAGAAATTTAGGCAGCGCAATGCCACAGACTAGATTCCTCATCACGACATTCTATCCAATGAATGGCTGAATAGTTTAGGCACCACAATGCCATGGACTAGATTCCTAAACAAGGCAATCTATCGAGGTGGGACTAAGAGTAAAATCCACCATTGAAAAATCCAAATACCTCAATACAATGCATGACACTTTTGGTATTCTATTATTGTCCATATCTCCAACATTGTGTTTCCAAGTAGATGCATCCAACACTCTAAATGAGGTCTCGAAAACCTTGGAGACTTTATTTGGAAATAAGGATGACATGCGGGCTCATATTCTTGAAAATTAGCTAAATTCTTTAGAATCAAATAGATTTGACAACATTCGATATTTCTTTACGAAATTCAAATCATTGATTCTTCAATTATAGGATTACAAGATCGATAAATCCAAATAGGAAGTTCAGTTGATCCTTTCTATTTTTTCTAAATTAGGTCATGAATATGTTTTTTTTTCTACATTTCATATAGTTAGACTTGCAACTGGAGATAAATGGTAAATGCCATAACTTGATGCATTTATTGAGTCTGTCATTCATTAGCAGGATAAACTCATCAAGGTGGTTTCACTAAATTCTTAAAATGCATATGCACTTGCCATGCATGAGAAAGGAAAATTGAACTTCAAACCAAATTAGTAATCCAAAGTCAAAGGACAGGTAAGAGATCTAGATCCAAGAAAGGAAGGATATCCAAAACCTCTGGATGACTCTTCCAGCTCTAAGGGTAAGAAGGGAAATAAATAAAAATCCAAGTGTCCTTAATGTCACAGAGACTAACATCTGGAATCCTCTTACATGTAGAAGACTATTGATCTTATGGAAAAGGCTCTTTAGTAAAATAGTCATTTTCATCACATTCTAGCAAGTGCAAAGAAGAAGACATAGTAAAGATCATCAGAAGGAAGAGGTAATCATCTTGCTTTGATTTCCCTTCATTCTACACCTCAAGAATGGATTAACGATTCAAGAGCTTCCCATCATATGACTTCTTCAAAGGAATATTTTTCTTCTCTACATGCATACTTGGGACATCCTATTCTCATGGGCACAATTCTTTAGTTGAAGCAACTTGAGAAGGAAGAATGCAATTCAAATATGGATTCATTGAGAATATCTTACTTATTCCAAGGCTTTTTGTGAATCTTCTTTGTGTATTAAATGACACACACAAACACCAAAAGGAAAGTAGAATTTATGCCAAATTATGTGAGAATTTATGATATGAAAACCATCTTCAAGATTTCATATGGAAAGCTAAATGATTAATTTTATTTGTATACATTTTATGATTTTGTTCCTAAGTCGAATTCTATTTTGTTAGCTATGAATGAAAATGAAGAAAATAGGATTTGGCATGAGAGATTTGGGCACTTGAATTTCATATATATGCAACAAATTAACAAGAAAGGGATGGTTAAATGATTGCCAACCATTGAATTCTGAAATGGTGTTTGTATTGGATGTGCTCTT
The DNA here is from genome assembly GCA_000404065.3 of Pinus taeda. Lineage (NCBI taxonomy): Eukaryota > Viridiplantae > Streptophyta > Pinopsida > Pinales > Pinaceae > Pinus > Pinus taeda. Next base: position 161,596 of record APFE031484279.1, on the reverse strand, counting down.
GGAAAGAATCCACAAGACAAGTTTGAGAATGGGCATGCATGGAGTGCCTCTTCACCTTTGGAGCTTGTACACAAAGATCTCATGGGTCCATTTCTAGTGGCTTCAATGAGAAAATCAAGATATGTGTTGTCATATAAAGATGATTACACGATATACACTTCGATTTATTTCCTGAAACTCAAGTATGATGTTTTTCAAAATCTAGCAATTTTCAAAGCACGTGTGGAAAATCAGTCTCAGAAACACATCAAGATGCTTCACATAGATAATGGGAAGGAATATGTCAACAAATATTCTGTAGAAAAATGGGGTGGCTGAGAGGAAAAATAGATCTTTGAAAGAGATGGTAAATTGCATGTTGCATGCAAGATATCTTCAATCAAGATTGTGGGACAAAGCTACCAATTGTGCCTCATACATCTAAAATAAATCTCCTCAAAAATCTATTAATCGAAAAACACCTTTTGAGGCTTGGACTGACATGTAACCTAAATTCAGTCACTTCCACATGTTTGGCTCTAGAGCATGGGCCCATATTCCTACAGAGAGGAGAAAGGCTTTGGAGCCTCAGAGGAAGGCATGCTTGTTTGTTCGATATTTTGATGGAATGAAAGTGTACATATTGCTTGATATCAACATTCAAGAGCACTTTATCGAAAGGAGTGTGAAGTTTGAAGAAGATGGTTTGCATACACCACTAGATGAACGTGTTACAAATTTGACCTCACCACTAATTGATGAGTTTTGAGATCATAATTCAAATCATAATTCTAATCTAGATTATCATTTTCATGTGACAGCTATTGGAGAACTCACTGTTGAACATCAAGATAATACTTCTTCACACAGTTCAGAATATTCTTGAACAACTTCAAAAAATAAATGGTGCAGCATGAGTGATCTCTTAGACGACCTTGCAACTATACCTCAGTTTGAGGAGGCTCCACAAGTACTCTTATCTATGGAGTGATGCATGCCCATGTACATTTATATGATGCACAGAACTATGCAGAAGCAACTTAGCATCCTGAGTGGGAAGCAACTATGAATGAGGTATACAACTCTCTCATTACAAACTAGACTTGGGACCTGGTCCTGCTACCTTCCAATCATTAAATTGTAGGTGAAAGTGGGTTTATAAGACAAAGAAAGTAGCAGATGGCCAAGCTAGTCGATATCAGGCATAATTTTTTGCAAAAGGTTTTCAACAGGAACATGGTGTTGACTATGAGGATACTTTTGCTCTAGTGGAAAAAATGGATCCCATTCGTCTAGCTCTCTCAATTGCAACATCAAGATGATGGGAGGTGCATCATATGAATGTGAAGAATTCATCTCTTCATGGTGATCTCAAGGAGGAATTCTACATGGGGAAGCTATAGGGATACATGCAAAATTCATCTCTCATATATAAAATAAATAAGTCTCTCTATGACCTCACGCAGATGCCTAAACCGTGGTATGCAAAGATGGATACCTATTTGTTATCTCAAAATTTTGTACACTACAAATAATATTCCAATGTTTATTTGTTGAAGAAAATTAACTCCTTCATAACATAGATGATCTTTTCATAAAAGTTAGTTCGGATTTTGACATTACTAAGATTAAAACTGCATTGCATAAGTGATTTTTTAGGACAAACTGAGGCTCGCTAAATTTTTTCCTTGGTATAGAGATCAATCATAGTGGTTCAAGGATTACCATTTCTCAACCAAGGTAGCCTAGAGATCCCTTGGCATGATTTCACATGAGTGACTACAAGCAAGCAACCACACCTTCCTTATCAAGGATAAAGCTTGATAATGGAAAAGAGACACCATTGGTTGGTTGCACATTGTACTGTCACCTTGGGGGGAGTTTTTTGATCTCACCCACCACCTTCATGATCTATTATATGTCGTTGGATCATTTTTTAGGTACATGCATGAGCCGCATGAGTTACATTAGAATGATGGAAAGCGCATCCTTTGATATGTCCACAGGACAATCACCTATGTGATTCATTATGTTGCAAATTATTCTTTAGATCTCATTGGATTCACAAATTGATATTGGGATGGTGACAACCTTGATCACAAGTCCACCTATGTTTATGTATTTAGTTTGTGATCAAGTCTAATTTGTTGGTCAAGCAAGAAGCACGCTACCATTACTTTATCATGAAGAGAGGGCAAGTACAGAAGAGTAGTCAATGCCACTATTCACGCTATCTAGCTACAAAATTTCCTTTCTAAGCTTCATATTATTGTCTATCATCCGATCATTTATGGTGTGATAATGAGAGTACACTAAAGTTTTGCAAAGATCGAGTGCACTAACAACAGGCCAAACATATCAAGATCCACATGCACTTGACATCAAGCCAAACATATCAAGATCCACATGCACTCCATTAGTGAACTGATCCATAATGGGATCATCGATCTGCAGTATTGTCTGAGTTCTGAGAACACTACTGACATTCTCACCAAGACATTCACTGAGCATGAGTTTCAATTTCTACAAGATCGTCCCAAGGTGAAGGACATGACTACCTAGCAATTGTTCCTTCACTACTTTTTACTTTATATTTTGAGGAGGGGGTTTCTTCCGAGTGGGTTTTCCCTCTTTCTGCTTTTCATGCATTGTACATGGGTACGTTAAATGGCCTTGTTGTTGGGACTTATTCATTTTGCATCACACTCACCAAAGTTATGCTTAAGGGGGAGTGTTAGTGTACATGCACTTAGTTAGCCTTAATTAGATTCAGTTAAACTCTAGTCCTTGCAAGTAATGTGCACTTAGTTAGTATTAGTTAAATTGAGTCCTTACATGTGGTGTGCACTTGTATTTAGTTAGTTAACTCTAGTGCGAGCATGTGGTGCATGTTCCCATTAATAGAACATAAATCACACTTAGCTTTATAACTTTAATTAGCCTTAGTTATTGCATGCATAACTAAACTTAACTTAGTTTCTTTATGTGTTGATTCTCAAATTAATATTCATAATCGAATTCATCCTATATTTCAATTCTTATAAGTTTGGGCCATTATGCCTTAGCTAAATCTGTATCTATGCTCTAATAATTTTAGAGAAAAAACACACCATGATTTGATGGAAAAGGTAAACCCTATTTCCCTTCTTCATGTTCTTTCTTTCGTCAAACATCCTTCCTCATAGAAGTGGACGCTTGGATTAGAACAATACTTAATATTATTAAAAACCTAAAGGCAAAGGTAGGGAAAAAAATGTTTTACACATTTTAACAAATCGATCAAATTAAAAGATGACATATAGCTATGGCAAACTATTAAATATAATTAAGTACCATGCCATCCATTGACTTAGTACATAGTACTTTGTAATATTTACTGTATAACCAAGAACAATACAGAATGTTCAACAGTTTGCGATGCGAATAGCCTCTATCCAAGAATGCCAGCTGGTTTTAAAAGATATTGGAGATGGAATCATAAGAAAGTCATGAGATTTACTTTTAAATTTCTGGCAGCGTGCCATGCGAAGTTTGTGAATATTGCTATCATTCGCCGTAGTCAGGATTAATTGAAATTTGTGTAACATGTCTCTTCTCCAGACAAATCAAGAAAGCCACACAATTCTGATTCCTTTAACAGCCTCTCAATTTTGGACAAGCAAGTCACACATTTCAACTCAGTAGCTCCGATTCCTTTGACAACAACGATTAAAAAATGAAAAGTT